>RYFJ01000979.1:0-154441 GCA_003991445.1 Oryza meyeriana var. granulata
AAGCTGAGCTAAATTTTTGCAAAAGTAGAGAAATCAATAGATAACTTGAGACAGGAAGAAAAGTTTCAGTCACAGCACAAGCCAACAAACCTCTTCTTCACAATTCCACATTTGTCAAACATAACTCAAGAACCACAGCCATTTGTTCTTTACCAAGAAACATCGCTTGGACTCATCAACTAGCAAGCAAAAACACATCATCACCAAGTTCTCAGAATAGGATCTTTAGAATTCATTTTGACCAAAACACTCACAATGTCTGTCTGAATTTCATGACCACCATACAACTATTACCTGCAAGACCCACTGCCTTCCCCAAATCTGGATCATGATCAGCTAAGCAATTCAAAAACCTCCAAGAAAATTCCCTTTATTCAAAGACCCTTTCCAAGGCGTCGAAACCCCCGACTGGCCGGACCGCGGCTACGCAACTCGTAGCCGTCGGCCGTCTTCTCCGGGAGGTTATCCCCCTCTACCGCAGGGCTTAAAACAGAAGAATTAGGGATAATGATTCTTGCCTAATTGATTGTCAAGCGATGTACAAGCATATTATGGCCAATGGCCCAACCGGAATGGGGGAAGGCTCTCCCTGATTTCTAGGAATCCAAAACAAACTTACTAATCTAAGTTTCTATCTTTAGCACTAGAGGCTAACCCAATGCAGCGCCTGACCCACTGCGCTCAGCCGCGCGGGCACACGTCGCCGGCGCGTCCGCGCCTGGGCATATGTGCGTCCTACATGACATCTCTCCCCGCCTCGAAGTCCAGGCTCGCCCTCAGCTGAAAGGAAAGGAACGGAGGCACGGAGGTCGTCCAGATCCCCATGTAGCCGAAGCAGTGTTCTCCCTGCCATTTCAACGAGCACCTGGCGGCACTCCCCGGCCAGCGAGCTCGAGTCACCGGGCAGGTGCAGGCACCACAGCACCGTGCAGGAGCGGAGGTAGCAGCGGTGGAACGGACGGCGGGGTACCGACCAAAAGGTCTTCTTGAGGACGCCGACGTGGAACACATCATTGAAGGTGAGCGCCGGGAGGAAGCTGGAGCCGCACTCAGCCACCTCATCTCTGTCGTTTATGAGCTCCGCCACTGGTACGCGTGGCCCGACGTAGCGCGGCTTGAGCTTCCCTGTTGTCGAGCGTGGGAGGGATGCTGCTGCCCGCTGCCGAAGGCGAAAGAAGGCCCAAGTCGCCGACCTGGAAGACACCGGCCTATGGTGCTGGTCGTAGATGCGCTTCTGGACCGCCTGTGCCTGTTCAAGGCGATAGCGGATGTCGTCGAGGAAGGCAAGCGCTCCTCTCATCTCCTGGGCGACCGCTGCGACACGGGTCTCGCCGGGCTCATAGGAGCGGATGGTCGGGGGGTCCCGGCCATAGACTACACGAAACGGAGTTTCGCGGAGCGCGATGACTGATAGGCGGTGTTTGTAGGTGTACTCCACCCATGGCAGCCAACGGAGCCACTGCCGGGCACGGTCGCCTGTGAGCGCAGCGAGGAAGTGTACATGGGCCACGTGCTTGGGATGACCCGGTTTGGCGGCCTGCGGTCTGGCCGTCTGTCTGCGGGTGAAAGGCGGACGACATGTAGAGCTTCGTACCAGTGAGCCGCATGAGTCTCCTATGGGAAAGCCAGAACGCCAGAGCGGTGAACACTGGATCGCGGTCCGAGACGATGGACTGAGGAATGCCATGGAGCGCGAACGATTGTCGGCGAAGAAGGCGTGAGCGACGGACTCGGCGGTTAGGGGTGCGCCAGGGGGAATGCAAATGGCAAGTACTTGCTGAAGCGATCCACGACGGAGAGAATGACCGTCTTGCCTTGCACCTTGAGGTAGCGCCTCGATGAAGTCGATGCGCGATGTCAGCCCACACAGCAGACGGAACCGCGGCAGTGGCTGCAGCAGACCGCGCCGGCCTGAGGTGGTCGGCCTTGTACTGCTGACAGGTGACGCAGGCTTTCACGAAATCCTGCACCAAGCGACGCATGGTGGGAAAATGAAAATCCCGCCGGAGCCTGTGGAGGTGTGCGGTGGGTATGCCCTCATGGCCGTCGTCGTTGTGGACCGCGGCCAAGATCTCCTGCAGCAAGCGGCGACGCCGAGGGAATGTACAGGTGGCCGTCGAAGGCGACCATGCCGTCCACCAGCGCCCACGGAGCGGTGCGGGTGCCAGCCTGGACCTCATCGTTGGATGGCGACCAGGGCCGGATCAGTTGGCTTGGGCGTGGCGGAGGCGCTCGATGAAGTCAAAGCGGGGGCGCCGAAATAGCCATCACCTCTCCTTCGTCATTGTCGCGACGGAGAGAAATTCACAGGCGGTCTGCGACGACGTTCGTGGCGCCGACCGGTACTCACCGAGAAATCGAAGCCCAGGAGCTTGCCGACCCAGTGGTGCTGAGGGATCGTGGCGAGGCGCTGATCGAGGAGTACTTCAGGCTGTAGTTGGTCGGTCTTCGACGATGAACGCGCCGCCCCCAGAGATACGGGCGCCAGTGCTGTACCGCTTGACGAGGCCGATGAGCTCGCGGCTCGTAGGCGGCTAGCGAGCGGTGGCGGGGCGCCAAGGTCTGCTGAAGAAGGCGACCGGATGGCCTTCCTGGACCAGGACCGCGCCGAAGCCGAACGTCGACGCGTCGCACTCGACGGTGAACAGCTTGGCGAAGTCGGGCATGGCGAGGACGGGGGCGGCACGTGACGGCGGCGCCTTGAGCGCTTGTGAATGCCGCAGGCCGCCGCGTCGTCCCAGGAGAAACCCCTCCTTCTTGAGTAGGGCCGTCAGGGGTGCAGCGATCGCCCCGTAGTTGTGGACGGAACTTGCGGTAGTACCCCGGCAGAAGGGATCGGCAGGAAACCGGGAAACCGCACACAGCCCGGGGGCGAACGTGGAGTCGGCCAATCATGGATCGCCTGCACCTTGGCCGGGTCCATGGCCACACCCGCCGCGGATATGACATGGCCGAGGTAGGCGACGGAGGACAGCACCAAAAGAGCAGCTTGGTGCGCTTGACGAAGAGTTTGGTGGCGCGCGTAGTTTCGTCGAGGACGGCCCGGAGAGAAGTGGCCGGAAGGTGATCAGCCCACGTCTTGCTGTAAATCAGAATATCGTCAAAAAATACCAAGACGAAAAGCGGCGCAGGAACGGGCGGAGCACGTCGTTCATCAAGGCCTGGAATGTCGCCGGGGCGTTGCACAGCCCGAACGCCATCACCCGGAACTCGTACAGCAGCCGTCCGTGGGTGCGAAACGCCGTCTTGTGCACGTCCCCGGGCACATGCGCACCTGGTGGTACCCGGACCGGAGGTCCAGCTTGGTGAAGAAAGCTTGGCGCCATGGAGCTCGTCGAGTAGCTCGTTCGACCACCGGGATCGGGAAAGCATCCTTGACGGTGAGCGCGTTCAGCGCCGGTAGTCGACGCAGAAGCACCACGAACCATCGGGCTTCTTGACGAGAGGACGGGCGACACGAAGAACGGCGAGTCGCTGCGGTGGACGATCCTTGATCAATCATGGCGGCACACTGCCGCTCCAACTCGTCCTTGTGCGCCGCGGGGGTACCGGTAAGGGCGGACGGCACCGGTTGGGGCGTCGGGCTTGAGAATAATGCGGTGGTCGTGTGCACGCTTGGGGGGAGACCGACGGGGTCCGCGAAGAGCCCCCCAAACGAGAGCAACAGCGCCTCCAGGGAGGGGACCAGCCTCTGTTGTTGCGCCCAGGGCCGGCACAGAGGGGCCTGGCCACGCCGGTCCAGGAGACGGGGCGCCCCTGGCGCTGGAAGGATGCGCCGGCGGCCCGAGGTCCCAAACAATGGGCCCAACTCGCCGAGCCACCGGGTGCCGAGGACGACGTCGTACCCGGCCAGTGGCATGACGTAGAGGTCAGCCGGCAGAACGACTCGCCGGTGATGAGCAGGGGGGCGCGGCGCGGATGACGCCGCGCAGGTGACCCGTTCGCCATTTGCGACCAAGGCTGTGAGGCGGGGGCGTTGGCGGAGGGGCAGACCGGATCGCCGCGCCGCCTCCTCCGAGATGAAGTTGTGCGTGCTGCCGGAGTCGAGGGAGGGCGACGAGGAACGCAGCACCGAGTGCCACGGCGATCTGCATGGTGCTCGCCATGGGAACCCCAGCACGGCCTGCAGGGAAAAACAGGGTGCCTCCGGCGTCGTGCTCCGCGCGCGCCAGCGGCGCCCGCGGCGTCCTCAATCTCCACGCCTTCAAGGAAGAAGATGCGGCGGCAAACCTATTATGGCCACGGGTATATTTTTTCATTGCAATTAAAACAGAGACCCAGACGACGCCGTTTCCGCCATCTCATCCGGGGTGAGGCGCCCTCTGGTTGCCCTCGCCGCGACCCTGCTGGGTGGCCACCGGAGGGGGAGGAGCGCCAGCGGCTGCTGGGGCGGCCGGGAGCGCTGGGCGGGGCGCAGGAGCGGGAAGGAGGACCGCGCGGGGCGCCCGAGGGGGAGCTGCACCGGGCGGTCAATCTCCATCAACTCCACTTGGCGCGCTAGGCTCATGGCGGCCGCCGAGCGTCTCCGGGTTTGTGGAATGCGGACGGCGTGGCTGAGCGCGCTAAGGCAGGAGTCCGACGGTGAAGAGCTGGACGCGCTGAGCCTCATCAAGACGACCCGCGCGAGGCAGGAGGGCCTGGAAGCGAGTGGAGTTACTCCTCCACGGTCCCTGTACGCCGGCACTCGGCGAGCTCGAACAACGGAGCCGAGCGGAGGGGAGGCCCAAACCGCAGGTTCAGGAGCTCCTTGAATCGCCCCACGGCGGCGTGCCTTGTCCTCCTGGAGTTGGAGGTACCAGAGTTTGCGCGACGTCCTCCAAATTGTACGAGGCCATCCACACGCGCTCCTCCGCCATGGTGCGCTGTTGGCGAAAATAGGATTCGCACTTGTTGAGGAAGAGCAGCGGATCGGTCTTGCCGTCGTAGCGGGGAAAATCCAATTTTTGGAATTTTGGGGGGCGATCAAGATCGCGCGGCCCCTCCGGGCGGCCACCGGCGCCGCTGTCCGACGACGAGGCCGACTTCTCCTTCATAGCCGCCATGTCGGCCTTCATGGTTGTCATCTCCGTGGTGATGGATTTCAACATCTCCATCACATCGGCGATGGTGGGATCGCTCATGGCTGCTGGTTGCGGCGCGGAAGCGGTGGAGGACTGCGGCGATGGTGGAGGGCTAGGGTGGTGGGCGGCGGCTGTGGAAGAATGGGTGGAGCGGGTGGGAGAGGACTGACGTGACCGTGATACCAGGTTGTCAAGGGCGTCGAACCCCCGACTGGCCGGACCGCGGCTACGCAACTCGTAGCCGTCGGCCGTCTTCTCCGGTGAGGTTATCCCCCTCTACCGCAGGCTTAACACAGAGAGAGATTAGGGATATGATTCTTGCCTAATTGATTGTCAAGCGATTACAAGCATATATGGCCAATGGCCCAACCGAAATGGGGAAGGCTCTCCCTGATTCTAGGAATTTCCAAAACAACTTACTAATCTAAGTTTCTATCTTTAGCCACTAGAGGCTAACCCATGCAGCGCCTGCCCAGCGCGCTCAGCGTGCTCAGCCGCGCGGCGCACGTCGCGGGCGCGTCCGCGCCTGGCATATGTGCGTCCGTACATGACACCTTTGACTCATCATGGCCACGAAAAGGCAAACCTTGCTTCAATAGAAGCCTAGCAATATCAATGGATCTATTCAATCTGGTAAAATAAGCCCTCTTAGATGCTTCACTTTTCTTATGCAAAACAACATCTATGTGCTGATTTCTTTGTAACAAATCATCACACTTCTTCATAGCAATATAATGTGCTCCACCAACATTGCCAACATGCATCTTTAGCTGCTCTTTCCTGTGATAACCATTCCAACCCTCAACAACAAATGCTTTATATCCTGCATCCTTCTTTTCTCTGAACAAGAAACAACAAAAACAATATGCTCTATCTTTTGATTCACTGTATTCAAGCCAACCTCCAAATTCATCAAACCATTCCGGTTGAAACCTTCTTGGATTGTCTTTTTCCCCAATCTGTGTAGAGGGAAAATTGCACGTGCGAGATTGGCATGGCCCATTCTCCAAATATTTCCTCCTCACCTTCTCTCTATGATTTGGATGGTAAGAATCAATTTCCTTTCTTAAGCCTGGGTCATATTTGATCTCCTCTTCCCAATTAATATCTGGTGCTTTTCTTTTCAAAAACCTTTCCATGTTTTTTCTAGCATCCACAAGAATATTTAAATTTTAGTTACTTTGAATGCTTTTATAAATATCATAGAAAGAACAAAAAAATCATAACCCTAGAATCTGTACAAAGTACTAAGAGAAAAGACAGGAATTACAAAATTAAAATCATTGGATGGTCAAATGGATGGAAACTAAAACTCTGAAAGAATGAAGAATATTTGAAGTTGCTTACTTTGTTTGTGGAGAGAGGCGTGCTGAGTACGCTGCTGCTTGCTGCGCTCCTGGTGGCTGCCTGGGCGTTGGCCGGTCACCGGTGCCGCGGTGCGCCCTGCAGCCCCTGCTTGCGACGGCCAGCCACGGTCGTCAGCCCGCCTCGACGGAGATTCGGAGAAGCCGAGAAGGCGGAGCGACGAACGACAAAGAAGGCCGCGGGAGGGGAGGTGTGCAGTCAAAGCGACGGGTGAAGCGTGCAGTCAAAGCATCCGCGAAGCCTGCTACGTGCGATTGGGCGGCCGGCCAGGGTGCGTGCGTTGATGCTGCTGGCTGCTGCTGTTGGGCTGCCTATCGGAAGTTGCAAGCAGCTGTGGGCTCTTTCCAGTTGGGCTGTGGGTGCAGGTATTTGGGCTAGGGGGGTGTCAATACAGAAAAAACTTATATACTATAAAGTATTTCATATTTCGGTGTGGGTGCGGCCGCACCCAGTCAGCACAACATGGATCCACCCGTGGCTCCCAACAAGATGACGATAGCGAGTAGGATCAGGAAGAGGCTCACCATCCGTGGGACGAAGATGAACATTAAGCTCCATGGGAGTCTCAGCTGTCCGCTGATCAGTAAGAGAGACACGATCAAGAAGATCCTGGATATACTTTTCTTGGGACAAATAGAAACCCTCAGGAGTAGAAATAATCTCAATCCCAAAAAAGTAGCAAAGAGGACATAGATCAGACATAAGAAACTGCTCATGAAGCCGCTCCTTAACAAAAGTGATATACTGAGGATCATCTCCAGTAATGATCATATCATCAACATACAAAAGGAGAAGCGTCCGACCACGAGATGAAGTGTGGATAAAAAGAGCAGGATCATGAGCACTCGCCGAAAAGCCAGCCGCAGTGACAATAGAGGAGAAAGGATCAAACCAGGCACGAGGAGCTTGCTTGAGGCCATAGAGAGATCGGCGAAGACAACAAACCATACCCTCAGGGACAGAATACCCAGGGGGTGGCTGCATGTAGACCTCCTCACACAATTCGCCATTGAGAAAGGCATTCTTGACATCCAACTGAGAGATAGACCACTGTCGAACAGAGGCCACAGCAAGAAGAGTGCGAACGGTGGTCATGTGAGCGACAGGAGCAAAAGTCTCATCATAGTCACGGCCATGCTCCTGCTGAAAACCACGCGCTACAAGACGAGCCTTGTAACGCTCGAGAACCATCAGAGCGAGTCTTAACCTTATAGACCCACTTGCACGTGATAGGAGTAACACGCGCAGGAAGAGGAACAAGATCCCACGTGCCAGTACACTCAAGGGCAGCAATCTCCTCCGCCATCGCATGCTGCCACGCCTGATGAACATCAGCATCACGATAAGAAGTCGATTCAGCAAGAGCAATAGCAGCAACGCCAAAACGCTCAGGAGGCCGAATAGACTGGCGATCACGAAGAGCATAGCGAGGAGTGGCTGAAGGGGATGACCCATCAGAAGGGGAGGGCATAGCAGAAGGATCCTCAACTCGCGGGCGACGGGTATAGTAGAAAGGATAAGAAGGAACAAGATCAGGAGCAACCTCAGGAGAGGATGCGAGTGGTGAAGAGGGGGCTGACTGAGAAGGAGGCACCGGAGAGACCAAAGGCTGTGGTGGAGTAGTGACTATAGGACTAGAAGGAAAGGTCAGAAATAAAAGTGGCTCAACAACAGATGCTGGAGTAGAGAAAGGAGAAGGACGAGGATAGAAGGGACGAGACTCGTCAAACGTAACATCCCAAGAAATCCTTATCCGTCGGCCAATAGGATCCTAACAACGATACCCCTTGTGCTCAGCACTGTACCCTAGACAAACACACTCAACTAACTGAGCAGTCAGTTTGGTGCGCTCACGAGGTGCAAGAAGAACATAGCACACACACCCAAAGAGGCGAAGTCTGGAATAATCACGAGCCTGGCCATAGAGACACTCAACTGGGATCCCACCCTGCAGAGCAGAGGAGGGCTGAATATTGATCAAGAAAGTGGCAGTAGAAACAGCCTCAGCCCAGAAATGTGGTGGAACAGCAGAAGCAATCATGAGAGCACGAGCTGTCTCAAGAAGATGACGATGCTTACGCTCAGCCACACCATTCTGAGCATGGGCACCTGGACAGGAAACTGAGAGAGGAGTCCCTGCTCAGCAAGAAAACCACGAAGGACTCCCGACAAGTACTCTCCAGCGGAATCAACGCAAAAAAACATGAATAAGAGAGTCAAACTGAGTGCGAATCATGGTGGCAAAAGTCTTGTAGATAGATAAAACCTCACTACAAGATGACATAAAGTATATCCATGTATGTCGAGAAAAATCATCAATAAAAATGATATAATATCGATGACCCCCTTTTGAAACAAAAGGAGCTAGTCCCCATACATCAGAATGAACAGGATCAAAAGGACGCTGAGACACTGACTCACTGGAATGATAAGGGAGTTGAAGCTGTTTGCCAAGCTTACAACCCTGACAATGTAGAGAAGTATCACCAGACACAGACCCTAAAAGACCTCGACGAAGTAACGAAGACATACGGGAACCACAAAGATGTCCTAAGAGATGATGCCACTGAGCAAACGATGCGGTGGAGGCAGCAGCAGCTGCAGAGGCAGTGGTGGAGGCGAGAAGACTGACTGGGGCAGCGGAAGGAAGGCGAAGCCAGCCAAGCTCCCAAAGCCGTTGGGAGTCATGGCAGCGAGGGCCAGTACCAACCAGAGTCCCCGTGCGACGATCCTGAACACAACAAGAGTCAGAATCGAAAATAACACGACAACCATGATCAGTGAGTTGGCCAGCAGATATGAGTTGCATAGTTAGTTTTGGAACATGAGAAACAATAGGAACATGAAAGGAGGAATTTGAAAGAGTGCCTCGTCCTGTGACAGAAAGAGAGGTATCATCTGCGGTGTGGACAGTGATAGGAGCAGCTAAAGGACTAATGGAAGTAAGGCAGGTGGAATCAGATGTCATATGAAAAGAAGCTCCAGAATCAAGAATCCAAGGTGATGTACCTGAGGAAAGAGAAGTAGAAGGTGGTCTCTCACCAGAAGACCGAGCAGCAGAACCAGATGATGCAGAAGCAACCATGCGGCCTAGCAATGTGAGAACCTGCTGAGTGTCAGAAGTACCGGAACTCGGCTGAAAGGAGGAACCTCCAGTGCTCCTCGGAGGACGAGCACCACGACGAAGATCCTTCTTCTTCTTGTAGCAAAACTATTCCACATGTCCATCCTTGTTGCAATAGGCAGCGAAGGCCTTACCAACAGCAGCTGTCACTGGTGTAGGCACAGCTGGTGGAGGCAAGGGTACAGTAGGTGTAGAAGCTGGAGAAGCCACCAAAACCGAAGGAAGTGATGATGATGATGATGATAGTAGACCCACTCCACGAAGTCGAATCTCCTCAATACGAACAGCTGCAAGGGCCTCCAACAAAGGCACACGAGGATGACGAGCCAGTAACTAAGCACGAGTCTGCTCAAACTTAGACCGGAGGCGTGTCAAAAAGTCATAGATGCGGCGAAGCTCCATGTGAGACTGCTGACGCTGACAACACTGACAGGTGCGGCAAACATCTGGCCCCAAAGAGTCGATCTGACGCCAAATCGCAGACAACTGAGCATAGAACTCATCCACAGTGGCATCTCCCTGCTGCAGCGACTGCTCCTGGCGTACAACAGCAAGGTATAAGGAATCACCAGATGGCTCATAGCGGCTGCGTAGATGCGTCCACATCGCATGTGTGGAAGCCAGGCCAACAACATCACCAGTGAGATGCACCTCCATGCTAGCAACCAAAATAGCAGAGGCACGAGCATCTTCATCAATCCATGTCTTGTAAGAGGCATACTGAGTCTGAAAAGTCGCCATAGCATCCTCAAAAGCCTCAGAAGCCTTTGTACGAGTGTCTTCGGAAGCATCCTTGGGAGGGCAGGCTCAACAGGTGAAGTAGGACGAGACGGACAAGGTAACTCGCCTGTAAGAAACTCCCAAAGGCGCTGACCACGCATGTGGATGCGCATATGCTGAAACCAGTCCCGATAATTGAGACCATCGAAGATCACCAGGCAACGAGGAGCAGAAACAATGCCTATAGACATTTTTTTTCTTTTCTTTTCTCTCTTCTTCCTTTTTTTTTCTTCTTTGGTCGGTGTACAAACCGACCGAAGCCCCTCAGCCACTCCTCAGCCACCACTGGCTCTCGGGGAAGGCGACGGGCCGGCGACGGCGCTGAGCCTCCTCAGCCAACCACTTGCTCACGGGGAAGGCGACGGGCCAGCGACGGCACCGAGCCTCCCTCAGCAGCGATGGGGAATCGGCGGCGGGGAAGGCGACGGGCCACGGCGGCGGCCTCGCGCGGAAGGAGGCACGGGCGGTGCCGGCAACGGCGCGGCGGGATCTAGACGGCGGCGGCCTCGCGTGGAAAGAGGCGCGAGCGGGGCCGGCAACGAGCCCGGCGGCGACAAACCTAGGTATAACGAAACCCTAGCTCTGATACCATGTTGTGAACAACGCCGTGTCCAATAAACTAGCCAAAGGGCAAATCTATATACATGTATAGGTGTCATATATGCAAGAAACCCCTTATATAATGGGATAAATACATAGGTATATAATACACATCTAACACTTGCAAGTCGATAACAATAAAAGGCCTTCCATGTCCATGGTGGTCAAAATCCTGGAATGTACAATGGATATTGAAATTGAACTTGATTTTGACCTTGTAAATATAGACCCGATGGTAGTAGCAAATCGAGCAGCTCAAAGGAACCCTGTGACTTTGCAGACAAACTCTGTCCTTTCAAAGCCAAGGTGAATTACAAGCTCAATCTTTTTTTCAAAGAAACCAGCTGATGATTTAAAACACTTGGTTTCATTGTCCTGTACTATGGCATTTAACCATTTAGAGAAACAAAGATGTAATATAGTGATACTGAAAATTTATGCTCACTAATGCAGCAGCTTTATTTACTTGTGTTGTGGCTTGGCGGAGGAGGCCCCAAGCTCCTTAGGGCGTAGCTATGCTCGACGGGAGGGCGAGGTTGCTCACCTCGCCGCCCTGGAGCCATGACGAACGGAGAAAGAGGAGATGGAAGTTAGAGATTGAATTCAGCTTGCTTTATTCCTTAACCAACCAGCCTATATAGGGCTTACAATCTTGGAACTAATCCACTAAATAAAAGGAGATAACAATGGAACTAATCTGATAACAAACTCAAAACAAATTGCAAGCTGGATAAGCCCACGGCGACGCGACGCGCTCACGCCGCTATCACCCCGTCTCGCGTGCTCCAGCCGTCACTGCGCGCGTCCTGCGTCGCTGGAACGTTCGTCCCCACATAACATCTCTCCCCTCCACGAGAAGCAGCTCGTCCGCAAGCTGGAAAGGAGGAGGGTGTTGGCGAAAATCGGCCAAGTCCTCCCTAGAAGTAGCAGACGCCGGTAGACCAGCCCACTGAACGAGCACCTAATGCACACCACGCACCAGGTGGCTTTTGAGGACAGCGCTCGGGGTGGGCAGCACTGCGCCATGCTGAGTGGGCGGCAGGGGCGAGGGCGATCCAGGCGGCGTCCCCACGAACGGCTTAAGAAGCCCGACGTGGAACACATCGTGGAGTCGAGCGCCCTTAGGAAGCTCGAGCTTGTAGGCGACCGAGTTGATGACGGCGATGATCTTGTAGGGCCCACAGTAGCGAGGCCGAAGCTTGCCTTTGAGGGAATCTGGCAAGGAAGCAGGGACACGGTGACGGAGACGGAGCCAAACCCAGTCGCCGACAGAAAAGACCAGGTCCCGGTGATGTCGATCATAGTACTTCTTGGTGGCCTGCTGCGCCTGCTCCAAGCGGTAGCGGATATCGGCCAGAAAAGCATCACGCTCCTGCATTGCCTGCGCCACGGCGACCACCCGGGTTTCGCCAGGGTCGTAGGCACGAAGCGAGGGTGGGTCACGGCCGTAGACGACGTGGAAGGAGGCATCTTTGAGGGCCGAGTGGAATGACGTGTTGTAGGTGTATTCCGCCCACGGCAGCCACTGTTAGTTAAGCCTTGCGCTGTAGTTAGTTAGAATCTCACGTCACTCTGTTGTGCATACACACGGACACGTCGTGAGGCCATACCGAGAATGGGTCGCGTACAAGTATGTACGATGGTTCGTGGGCAACGTCACGGACGTGGGGATGGACGCGTCGTGAGCAGCGACGTGCGGATATTTTGCACTTGTAAATTCGCAATAAAAGGAGAAGGAAAGAACAGAAAATGCTGCGCGGGGTTTTGGGCAGCACCAATCTTTCTGTCAAGCGTGTTCTTGTGTGCATTTGCTCCTAGCCGGAGGTTCCAGCTGACAACAGGCGAGGTCCCGGGCGCGGACGCGGCACAGGCGAGGTCCCGGGCGCAGGCGCGGGCGAGGGCCCGGGCGCGGGCGAGTTCATTTCCTTGAACACCTTCGGTGTGGTGCTAACAATTGGTATCAGAGCTCGCGAAAGGTCTTGCGATTGCCATGGCATCTCCAGGGGGGTCCCGTGGTCGTACCCCGCCAGGTGCCGACAAGATGGGGACATCTGGCGGCGGCGGAGGCGACAGGTCACCGTTGCGCTCACCAACACCGCGTCCACGCCGTTCTCCACCGCGCCGTTCGCGCACCTGGGACACAAGGCGTCCACGGGAGGTCATCATCGAGAGCGTGATCAGGGAGACCGGCGGCTCCGGCAACTGGCCGCAGCTGACGAAGACCAACTACAACGAGTGGTCGCTGTTGATGAAGCTGAAGCTCCAATCCCGCCATCTCTGGGACGCCGTCGAGTTCCACGACGACCGCACCGCACTGGACGCCATCTGCATCTCGGTTCAGCCGGAGATGATCCCCACACTCGCGACCAAGGAGTCGGCGAAGGATGCCTGGGAGGCCATCAAGACACTCCGCATCGGCGACGATCGCGTGCAGAAGGCTAAGGCGCAGAATCTCCGCGCTGAGTACGAGGCGATCACGCTCCGCGACGGCGAAGTGATCGAGGACTTCGCCCTACGCCTGACGGGGATCGTTCAGAGGCTGGCAACCCTCGGCGATCCAGAACCGGAAACCAAGGTGGTTGCCAAGTATTTGCGTGTCGTGTGTCCAAGGTATAGGCAACTCATCATCTCCATTGAAACCCTTCTCGATATCTAGCAACTCTCGATCGAGGAGGTCATGGGGAGATTGAAGGCGGCGGACTACATTGAGCCCTCCCCGCCTCAGACTACCGGCGGCAAGCTGCTTCTCACAGAGGAGCAATGGATCGAGAGGTACAAGAAGCGCGAGCAGGAGTTTGGCCGAGGCCGCTCCAGCTCTGGTGGCCGCAGCAAGCCCCGCGGAAAAAACCGCGGCCGTGGCGCAGGCGGCAGTACTGACTCACGCATCGGCTCCAGTGCGGGCCGAGTCAACCTCGACGACATCTGTAAAAATTGCGGTAAGAAAGGCCACTGGGCCAGGAATTATCACAGCAAGAGGAGGGAGGAGCAGGTTCACGTGGCCCAGGATGACGAACCGACACTGCTCCTCGCCCTGGGCATGGTGGACGATGGAGGGGCTCACCCTAAGTCCTCCACCTCCCCGCCGCTGCCGCCACCAACCCAGGAAGGCGCCACTGTGACTCCGCGCCAGCTTGAGCTTGTGGAGGAGAAGGTGTTCGCCGCGTTCGACGCGGCTGAAGACCGGGACCCGAAGCACTGCGTCCTGGACACCGGAGCCACGAACCACATGACGGGTTCTCGCCCTGCGTTCTCCAACCTCGACACTGGCATCGTCGGCTCGGTGCATTTCGGTGATGGCTCTGTCGTCAAGATCGAGGGCCGCGGGACTATCCTGTTCGCGTGCAAGAACGGGGAGCACCTCGTCTCGTCAAATGACGTGTACTTCATTCCCCGTCTCACTGCCAACATCATAAGCGTCGGGCAGCTCGACGAGGTGGGGTTCCAGGTGCTCGTAGAGGGAGGAGTGATGCGAGTTCGCGACGGGAGCGCCGCCTGCTCGCCAAGATTCACCGGAGCCCAAGCTGGCTCTACGTGCTCGACCTCAACATTGCACGGCCGGTGTGCTTGGCGGTGCATGCCAAGGAGGACGCATGGTTGTGGCACGCCCGATTCGGGCATGTCAACTTCGGCGCACTCAGGAAGATGGGACGGGAGACGCTCGTCCGCGGCATGCCCTTGCTAACCCAGGTCGAGCAGGTATGCGATGCCTGTCTGACTGGCAAACACAGACGCACGCCGTTCCCGCAGCGCGTACTGACGCGCTCGACGGAGGTGCTCCAGCTGCTGCACGGGGATCTTTGTGGCCCCATCACTCCTCCGACACCTAGCAGCAATCGGTACTTCCTCCTTCTTGTTGATGATTACTCACGGTACATGTGGATCGCACTGCTTCCCAGCAAGGACGCCGCACCCGCGGCACTTAAACGCATCCAGGCCGCAGCTGCGCGCAAGACCGGCAAGCGTGTCTGTGCTCTCCGCACGGATCGCGGAGGAGAGTTCCTGGCGGGCGACTTCGAGCAGTACTGCGCCGAGCTCAGCGTACGGCGCGAGCTCACGGCACCATACTCGCCCCAGCAAAACGGCGTCGTCGAGCGGCACAACCAGTCGGTGGTCGGGACCGCTCGGTGCATGCTCAAGGCGAAGCAACTCCCGAGCGTGTTCTGGGGGGAGGCGGTCACGACGGCCGTCTACTTGCTCAACCGGTCCTTGTCCAAGAGCATAGGAGGCAGGACCCCCTACGAGCTCTGGACTGGAAGCACGCCAGGCATTCAGCACCTGCGCACCTTCGGCTACGTTGCGCACATGAGGGTGATGACGCCGAACCTGAGGAAGCTCGACGACCCGAGCAGGCGTACAATCTTCGTCGGGTATGAGGCGGGCTCCAAGGCCTATCGCCTGTACGATCCATTGACGAGGCGGGTCCATGTCAGCCGCGACGTCGTCTTCCACGAAGCCGCTTAATGGACCTAGGCGGGAGAACTCGCCGACGTCGCTAATGACTTCAACATCAAGCAGGACACCGCAAATCAGCCCCAAGTGATCACTGTGACTACGTCGACCACTACGCCTGCGCCAGCACCAGCGTCCAGCTTGACATCACCCGAGCGGACGTCTGCGCCACCGTCGCCGTCCCACGACGTCGCGCCACTGACACCAACTACACCAGCACAAGCTGCTGGGCAGGAGCTGGAGTTTGCCACGCCACCGAACACTGATGAGGCTGATCTGGATGTTGATCACGATGATGCTCCACTCCGTTTTCGCAAGCTGGACAACGTGTTGGGGCCTTCCACACCACCAGGCCTGGCGCAACGGGAGACAGCGGAGCATCTGCTTCTGGCTAGCGACGCTGAGCCGTCCACCTTCGCTGAGGCGCAGGAGCACGAGTGCTTGCGCCACGCTATGCTCGACGAGATGACGGCGATCGAAGCCAATGGCACCTGGGAGCTCGTCGACCCACCGCCGTGGACAAGACCCATTGGGCTCAAATGGGTCTATAAGGCAAAGAAGGATGCAGCCGGGTTCATCTCCAAGTACAAAGCCCGGCTGGTCGCAAAGGGCTATGTGGAGCGGCAAGGAGTCGATTTCGATGAGGTGTTCGCGCCGGTGGCGCGGCTGGAGTCTGTGCGGCTCCTTCTTGCGCACGCTGCGAGCGAAGGCTGGACTATCCATCACATGGATGTTAAATCCGCCTTCCTCAACGGCGAGCTACAAGAGGAGGTTTACGTCGAACAGCCGCCCGGCTTCATCCTCAAGGGAGAAGAAGGCAAGGTCTTGCGCCTTGTCAAGGCGCTCTACGGCCTACGGCAAGCTCCACGCGCCTGGTACGCGAAGCTGGATGGCTCCCTACTCAAGCTCGGCTTCAGGCGAAGCAACTTTGAGCACGCAGTGTACCTCCGCGGTGAGGGCGCGCGCCGCCTCATCGTGGGAGCATACGTCAATGATCTAGTGATCACGAGCGGCAGCGCTGGCGACATTGACGAGTTCAAGTCACAGATGAAGGCTACGTTCCAGATGAGCGATCTGGGATTGCTGCACTACTACCTCGGCCTGGAGGTGACACAGTCGGCGGACGGCATCACCCTAGGCCAGAGCGCATATGCGGCAAAGATCCTGAAGAATGCCGAGATGGCTGGGTGCAATCCTAGCTACATCCCAATGGAGCCACGTCTCAAGCTGAGCAAGGCAAGCACTGCACCCACCGTCGACGCGACCGCTTACAGGAGCATCGTCGGCTCGCTGCGGTACCTGGTCAACACAAGGCCAGACTTGGCCTACTCGGCGGGCTACATCAGCCGCTTCATGGAGAAGCCAACCACCGAGCATGTGGCAGCAGTCAAGAGGGTGCTGAGATACATCTCAGGCACACTGGACTTCGGCTGCCACTACACGGGGAAGAAGAAGGATGCGCAGCTCATCGACTACAGCGACAGCGATCTCGCCGGCAACATTGACACGCGCAAGAGTACTTCGGGCGTGGTCTTCTTCCTCGGCAACAATGTCATCACCTGGCAGTCACAAAAGTAGAAGGTTGTTGCTCTGTCTTCATGCGAAGCGGAGTACATCGCCGGGACTACGGCCGCCTGCTAGGGCGTATGGCTAGCGCGCCTCCTTGCGGAGCTCAAGGGCGAGAAGGAAGGCGCGTTTCAACTCAACATCGACAATGAGTCCGCCATACAACTCAGTAAGAATCCTGTCTTTCACGATCGCAGCAAACATATAGATACAAGGTTCCACTATATTCGTGAATGCATCGAAGAAGAAAGGATGAATGTCGCCTCCATTGCACCACTGAGCAGCTGGCGGACATCATGACGAAGGCCCTGGCGCGTGAGCGTTTCTGTGAACTACGCACGAAACGCACTAAGCTCAGTCTCGTCAATCTCAAACAGATGCGCAAGGCTTAGGAGGAGATTTGTTAGTTAAGCCTTGCGCTGTAGTTAGTTAGAATCTCACGTCACTCTCTGTTGTGCATACACACGGACACGTCGTGAGGTCATACCGAGAATGGGTCTCGTACGAGTCTGTACGATGGTTGTGGGCAACGTCACGGACGTGGAGATGGACGCGTCGTGAGCAGCGACGTGCGGATATTTTGCACTTGTAAATTCGCAATAAAAGGAGAAGGAAAGAACAGAAAACGCTGCGTGGGGTTTTGGGCAGCACCAATCTTTCTGTCAAGCGTGTTCTTATGTGCATTTGCTCCTGGCCGAAGGTTCCAGCTGACAACGGGCGAGGGCCGGGGCGCGGACGCGGGCACAGGCGAGGTCCCGGACGCGGACGCCGGGCGCAGGCGAGTGTATTTCCTTGAACACCTTCGGTGCGGTGCTAACAGCCACCGCACCCACTGTCACAGCCGATCACCGGTGAAGCAGTGCAGGTACATGGAGATCACCTTGTTGACTGCCTCCGACTGGCCGTCAGATTGCGGGTGGAATGCCGACGACAAGTGGAGCTTGGTGCCCGTGGCGTTGAAGAGGGACGTCCAGAAGGTAGAGGTGAACACAGGGTCTCTGTCGGAGACGATCGACGTCGGCAGGCCGTGCAGGCGGACGATGTCGGTGTAGAATGCCCGTGCCACGGACTCGGCAGTGTATGGATGTGCCAGGGGAATAAAATGGGCGTATTTAGAAAAACGATCGACGACGGTGGGGATTACCGTTTTACCGCCCACCCGAGGAAGTCCATGGCGACGTCCGCCCAGACCGCCGTCGGCACCGGAAGCGGCAACAGCAACCCCGCGGGGTGGAGGTGCTCCGTCTTGTTGCGCTGACAGGTCGCGCAGCCCTTGATGAACTCCTGGATGGCGCGGCGATCATCCAGCATGTGGAAGTCGCGCCGAAACCGATGCAGCGTCTTCTGAATGCCCTCGTGGCCAGCGTCGTGCGCCATGGTGAGGGTCGTCGTGAGGAGGTCAGACGCCGGTGGGATGTAGATGCGGCGGCAAAAAGTGACGACGCCGTCGAGCACGGCCCACGGGTCACCCTTGGCACCACTGGCGATGTCGTCCCGAAGTGCGACGAGGGCGGGGTCAGTCGACGCGGCGGCCCGGAGCGCCCGTATCCAGTCGAACACGGACCCAGAAATCGCGGCCAGCGCCGCGTCGTCGCCTTCACTGTCGCCGCGGGACAAGGCGCCCGCCACCGTGTTGTTGCAGCCTGGCTTGTACTCCACCACGAAGTCGAACCCCAGTAGCTTGCTGACCCAATGGTGTTGGGGGATAGTGGCGAGGCGTTGGTCCAGCAAGTACTTGAGGCTGAAGTGATCCGTCTCCATGATGAATCGGCGCCCCCACAGGTATGGCCGCTAGTGCCGGACGGCCTGGACAAGGCCGATTAGCTCCCTCTCGTAGGCGGCCAGGGCGTGGTGTCGCGGTGCGAAGGCGCGACTGAAGAACGCGATTGGCCCCATGTCCTGGTGGAGGACTGCACCAAAGCCAGTTCCGGAGGCGTCATACTCGATGGTGAACGGTTGCGCGAAGTCCGGCAGGGACAGCACCGGCGCCGATGTCAGGGCTTGTTTGAGGCGGCGAAACGCGTTATCGGCCTCCGTGGACCAGAGAAGCTGTCTTTCTTCAGGAGGCGTGCGAGGGGGCTGGCCACCGTGCCGAAGTCGTTGATGAACTTCCGGTAGTATCCGGTGAGGCCCACGAAACCCTGCAGGGCCCGTGGCGAGCGCGGGCGCGGCCAGTCGACGACGGCCTGGACCTTGGACGCATCCATGGCCACCCCATGCTCCGAGACCACGTGGCCTAAGTAGGCGACCGAGGTATCGCCGAAGGAGCACTTCGAGCGCTTGACGAAGAGTTTGTGCACGCACAGGGCCGTGAAGACGGTGCGGGGGTGATGAATATGTTCCGACCAAGATGAGCTGTAAATCAAAATGTCGTCAAAAAAGACAAGGACGAATTGACGAAGGAACGGCTCCAGAACCTCATTCATCAAGGATTGAAAGGATGCCGGCGCGTTCGTGAGGCCGAAGGGCATGACAAGGAACTCGTAGAGGCCCTCATGGGTGCGAAATGCCGTCTTGTCGATGTTCGCTGCGTGCATCCGAACCTGGTGGTAGCCCGAGCGGAGATCCAGTTTGGAGAAGAAGCGCGCGCCGTGGAGCTCGTCGACCACCGGAATGGGGAATTTGTCTTTGACAGTTCGGGCATTCAGTGCGCAGTAGTCGACGCAAAATCGCCAAGAGCCGTCTGCCTTCTTAACCAGCAGGACCGGGGAGGAGAACGCAGACGAGCTCCGGCGGATGATTCCCTGCTGCTCCATGTCGCGGCACTGGCGCTCGAGCTCGTCTTTGTGGCGCGCCGGGTAACGATAGGGGCGCACCGCGATCGGCGCCGTGCCGGGCAGCAGGTGGATCCGATGGTCGTGGCGGCGCTGCGGCGTCAGGCCCGTTGGCGTGGTGAAGATGTCGGCGAATTCGGCGAGGAGGTCGCCGAGCAGGTCTTGGCCCTGGCAGGCGTGGTTGGACGGGTTCGCCCCGCTTGGAAGGCCCTGCCACTTGACGTGATGGTCGCCGTGCCACAATGACATGGTGAGCCGGCTGAGATCCCAGAGGATTGGCCCCAACGTGGTCAGCCACTGCATGCCTAGCACAAGATCGTAACCACCGAACGGCAAGACGTACAGGTCAGTGAAGAAGACCTCGTCGCCGATGGAGATGCGGGCATCCTGGAGCAGTCCCGGCGAGGGAACCTTGTCGGCGTTTGCCACCGTTACCCGGAGGCCGTCGCGCTTCACCAGTGGCAACGCGGCGCGCTCCGCCGACCCCAGAGACAAGAAGTTGTGGGTGGAGCCTGTGTCCAGAAGTGCGATCAGGGTGGTGTCGCCGAGCTTCACCGGAAGATGCATGGCGTTCGCAGAGCGGACGCCCGACACCGCGTGCAAGGAGATGTGCAGGATCTCCGGGTCGGCCCCAGCTACGTCGTCGGCGTCGGCATCGTCGTTGAGCTTGAGGAAGAACAATTTCTTGCACGAACGGTTGTGGCCGCGGAAGTAGGGCTCGTCGCAGTTGAAACAGAGACCTTGCCGGCAGCGCTCATCCATCTCCTCAGGGGATAGCCGCTTGACCGTGCGGCCGGCGACCGTGGCAGGCTGTTGCGGCGACGGTTGGGCCACGGACGATGATGAGTTGGGCGCCAGTGCGGAGGCCGGCGATGGGGTGGGCAAGAGGGCGCGGCTAGTTCTGGTGGCGCGCGGTGAGTCCTGGATGACCTGGTCACGGCGCTCGAATGAGCGGGCCAGGTTCATGGCGATCTCGAGCGTGCTGGGATGTTGAAGCTGGACGTCGATGCTGAGCGGCTCCATAAGCCCCACCGTGAAAAACTGGATTTGTTGGTCCTCTGTATTGGAATATAAATTAAATTGACTATCTTTTTCTATAAACTAATGGGTGCATGCAACTTAATACTCACTTAACGGGCCCGCCCGGGAGAGAAGGTCGAGGAAACGTTCGGTGCAGGCGGCGACGGTGGTCGTGCGGTGGCAGGCCGCCAGCTCGCCCAACAGCGCTTGGTGAAGTGGCGGGCCAAAGTGTAGGTTGAGCAGCTCAGGGAATCGGCGCCAAGACGGGAATTTTTACTGTTACTAATTTAATTTTTTTTTTAATTTATAAAACTAATTTTCGGTTTGAATCATTTACAAAACTAGTCTCTTGCCGCCCTGGGCCACGGCGGGATTTAAAAACCGCCGTGGCCCAGGGCGGCGAATGGCATCCCGTCACCCGGGGCTAACGGCTCCGGCGGCCGTTAGCCGCGGGGAGGCCACGTGGATTCGCCGCCCTGGGGGAGGGCGGCGAATGCCCCAGGGGGCCGAATGCAAAATTGCATTCGCCCCTGGGGGCATTCGCCGCCCTCCCCCAGGGCGGCGAATCCACGTGGCGTCCCCGGGGCTAACGGCGGCCGGCGCCGTTAGCCCCGGTGACGGGGATGCCATTCACCGCCCTGGGCCACGGCGGTTTTTAAATCCCGCCGTGGCCCAGGGCGGCAAGAGACTAGTTTTGCAAATGATTCAAACCGAAAATTAGTTTTGTAAATTAAAAAAAAATTAAATTAGTAACAGTAAAAATTCGCCAAGACGGGTCCCGTGGTCACGTTCGAGCCGCATATACCACTGCTGGGCCGAAACAAGCAGATGGTATGAAGCAAGCCAGACTTTCTCCAAGTTTTTACTGTTACTAATTTATTTTTTTTAATTTACAAAACTAATTTTAAAATTTTTATATTTACAGAACTAGACTCTTGCCGCCGTGGGCCAGGGCGGTATTTAAAAACCGCCGTGACTCACGGCGGCGAATGGCCTGGCCGTCAGGGGGGCTAACGGGGTGGGCCGCCGTTAGCCGGCGGGGCCATGTGGCGTTGCTGCCCTGGGGGACGGCGGCGAATGTCTCCAGGGGGCCGAATGCAAAAATGCATTCACCGCCGTCCCCAGGGCGGCGAATGCATTTTAGCGAACGGACCGTCCGCACAGGGATCGATGGTCGAATCCCTGGATCGGACCATTGCTCGCCGGATTGGACCGTCCGCTTAGGTTTCGGACCATCCGAATCCTCCGATCGGATCGTTGATCAGACTGATCATTGCCCAAGATCGGACCATCCGTCCAGGGATCGGGCCATCCGAATACACACGATCGGACCGTTGCCTCCGGATTGGACCGTTGATCGGACTGACCGTTGCCCCAGATCGGACCGTCCGTCTAGGGATCGGACGTCCGAATACCCCGCGGACGTTGCCCCTCCCGATCGACCATTGCGGCTAGGCCTCGGCCCCTAGAGCATTTGCAAATTATCAATTTGAAAATTTTCTTGCTAATTTTTAATCCCAAAAATTTTGAAAATTTATTTTCTCAAATTAGATTCTTAAATTCTATTTATTGTTGCATTGCATTTATTAGGTCGATGTTCAAAAAACCAAATATTATAGATTGTTAAATCGTACGGATCATTTTTTCAAGATTATTTTCGGTAATACTTAAATAATGACATGGTAATAGACCGGTCGTTTTACGTGAGGGGCTTTAGGACCCCAGGCGAACAGAATGTTAGGGCTATGAATTTTTTCCCAAATTTTTGCGCAATGTACGTACTGAATGATTTTTATTCGACATTGGGCGACGATATATTGTATTAATTCGTGATTCACTCGGTCGAGTACTAACGCAGTGCACGTACAATAGCATAGTGATATTAGCTAGATGCGAGCCGTTCACATTGCGGCATGATGAATGCGACGGGACCCATAGTAACGAATACAACAACGGATACAACTTGTGATCTGTACAATGTATCCGCTCGTTCCAGTCACCGGTTTCTAGAAAGCAGGCGATTCGTTCATGGTACGATCTAGACAGACTGTAGTACGGCTGGTGATTATGGTTGCATGTTCCACAGTGCCGTGATAGATCTGCGGCGTGAAATTGTCATCCATTTTTTGTCTGAATTGACACTTCCTTGGAGGATCCTGTGGGGACGAGTTTTATTAGTATTCGTCACGTTTGGTGAAGATAAACTATCTGCAGGAAGTAGGTGCGGCTTGGAGTTACAATCGATATCGTTTTCGTCAAGAATGTTCGGACAAACAAAGCTTATGCGTCGCAGAGTTCCTGGCCTTCTCGACTGACGACCTGGCAATGATCACCACCAGCGCACGTTGGACGGTCCTCCTCACGTTAGTCGAGAGGTCGATTTCTCCAGTCTGCCTCTTCTAGCTCTAGACGTTGTTTCGTGCTCCGCCCTCACTGGCCATGTATTACGCATGCTTTCGTCTACGGGAGGTAGTCATATTTCGGGTTGTCGTTGTCAATCCACTCGATGAAGCCGCATATCTTCCTCGGTCTGTTAAGGTAAACTGTCCTGGTGTAAGAGTCGTGGGCGTAAAAACGAATATGACAACGACTTGACTGAAACAGTAACCTGGGGCTCCGGTGCACGCACTCGAAGTATCCAGCCGTAAGTCTCTTCCTGATGAGATACGCGTAGCCGGCAACGGTCACCCACAAAGGCATATCGAGCGTTCAGCCCAGGTGGCAGTACCAAAGCGAAACCTAAATATCGCTAGTTGCAATCCTCCACGAAAAGAGGTGTAGGAGGCATTGTTCGATGCTGCTACAAGAAGAAAAGGAAATTAGTGAGGCAGGTAGTGGCCGTAGTTCATAAACGGTGCGAAGTTTGTCCGAGGGACTGGGTGAAGGCCCTCTGCTACTATGATGGTGCTTTTATATAGGTTTGTCGTGCGTCTATTTCCCTATGAGACGTACAAGTCAAATATAGGGGCATTGCATATGCAAAAAGCGGTTGAAGTGGCCGACTATGTATTCAGAATGCCCGTGACAAGCATGAACTAAAGCGACGCGCGGAGGGGGGGGGGGACGAAGCTCGCTTGTTGCAATGTGGCGGCACGCAGGCCTATATTAGCAAGTAAAGGTGGTCCGTACCCAGCGCATAGTATGCGCCGAAGTGGTTAGTCCTTTTAAAATGGTACAAAGAGGACGGAGTACCGTTGTAAATATTTGTGAAAGGTCAGATCTGAAGGGTGGGATCGAGCCTAGAGGGGGTGAATATTTGCGCACCGTAGTATTATGAACTCTATGATTCAAAGCGACAACCCCTCTTAATATTTTCTATTGTCGAAGATAAAATTTCCATGAACTACATTTTTAAATGATACAAACAAGTTATGCGAGACCTATAAATAATAAATCAACAATAGCCCCTAGTCCGTACGCCTCCTCGTCCTCGGACTAGGCTTGCGCTCGGCACGTGCTGCGCGAGTACGTTAGGGCGGTCCGCCGGTACACACGGGTGGCTCGGACCGCTGAGCAGTAGGCGAAAGCACGGCGTCGTGCGGCTGTGTGTCCGGTGCACACTCCGAGTTGTGACGACCCGATCACGTCCTGCTCTGGAACGAGGTCATCCTCGGCAGAGATCCAACCAGAGGTGCTCCGGGCAGATCCCGCCCAGTGTCCCCCAGGTGGTGGTGAGATCCGCCGCGTGGGGCTGGTAAAGAAAGTTCGCGTCAGCCGAATAAAAAGTGCAGTTAGTTATGGAGAATATGTTCGAACCTGACGCTACCTGACAACCTCGCCGATCGTGGGCTACCGTCCTCGATCCTCCGGCGGTACCGAGAAGACCTGCTCCCCCCGACGTACTGGCCCCTGCAGAACCCAACCGCTCCTACGATGTCCTTCACCATGGGGAACTTGCATATGTATCTGCATCGGCGGGGCTGCATCGGAACGGCAACAAGTCAGCAGAGCAACGGACGACGAGCGACATCGTGTTGCGCATCCGGCGGTAACGAGGAACGCTGCTCCTGCTTCGTGAGAGGGATGCGAGCTCGATGCGTTGGCAGTAGGGCGAGCTCCGTGTCGACCTGCCTAGCATCGTCCGCCTGTTTTAGCAGGACATGCGTGGTTAGTTGCGTGTGGTAGTACGTTGAAAAATAGTATGAAAACCATTGACTCACACGCTGAAGTAGTCCTGGTCGCGGTGTGTCGGGTATGCGTCTCGCACCGGATCTCCGCGACGTGCGCGCTGTGGAGCCCCGGGAGTGAACGTCACCGTAGTCTGGTACGGGGTGGTAACCACAGAAAGGTACTCCTCGTACTGTCGGCTGTGTGGGGGGTGGATCTCCGTGAAGACGTCCTCTGTGGCTATGAGCCAGTCGTTGATGTACTCGATGACGGTGGGTCTCCCACAACTACCGGCGGCCTGGCCACGGCGATTTAACCTGCAGAGCACAACCGGTGAATACATGCATAATAATACGGAATATTCATTTTCGACTCATACTGTGAACGTGTTGTGGTAGCGGCCTAGAGTTGTGGTTGGCAGAAAGGTCTGGCGCATACCGAACTGCCGCATCACCAACACGCTGCGGGCAGTGTGGCTCGACAGAAAATGTCAACAGCATCAGCTTCACCGTCAGCCAATCGCCTGGTCCCTGTTGCAAGAGGGAACGACAGCCAAGCAGCGGCACACGCCGTCACCGCCTCGGCGTTGTATGGCTCCCAGACAACGTCGTTGTCCGTGATCCTGTCGAACTCCATGACAAAGTCTGGGTACGACTTCTGCACCTGCACGTGAGCGTATCGACGCTACAAACAGGTAAAGAGTTCTCGTTAGTCCAAGTAACATAAAAACCGAGAACGGTTCTAACACCGACATACCTCACAACGAATTTAACACATCCCCATCGTCGGATAGTCCTCCGGTAGGACACCCATGTACAGGCTCGTCTCGTACGGACTGTGGTCCACCACGGGGCGGCCGATCGCGAACCGCTCTGCTGCCCAGAGCTGTAGGAGGAGTGGACAACCCGTGAAGACCGCTTCTGGGTCGGTCTTCCTACAGCCGTCGCACAGACCCTGTACGTGGCGGCAAGGGACTGCCGATCCCAACTGTATTGGGGAACAACACCGTCCTCGGCGTGGCTATCTTCCTGTGCGTAAGGGATCAAGCCCTTGTTGACTGCGTGGCCGTGCAAGTTTGGTGAACCTCATCTACACGCCGAACAGCACAACAGGTACGCTCAGGCTCCTCTGAGTGAGTAGCGTCGGCCTCCGGGCTAGCTGATCGGACTGCAGTAACTTAAGGAAGTTGACTACTGTAATTCCTAGTACGGACTAAAGAACGAACATAAAAAACAAGAAAGCATTCTTACCGTGTAGCTCAGTACCCAAGCCTGAGGGGGGCCCGCCTGCGTGTATGGGGAGATCTCGCCGATGAGGGGAAGCCCCGGAGGCACGGCGACCGGGGCGAACCGCTGCACGGATATCCTCTTCGCCACGCCTGGAGCCCATCACACTGGGCCCACCGAATCGCCGGGCTAGAGGGCAGCCCAAGAGGAGGCTGACGTCCTGCAGAGTGGGGGCTATCTCACCGCATGGGATGGTGGAAGGTGTGCGTCTCCGATCTCCCACCGGTCCACAAGAGCTGTGAATCAGCGACCGGTCGATACGTTTCCACTTCTTTCGCCCTGGGTATTCGGGTCCACTGTGGCTGCTACAGCTACACAGGCGCAGAAGGCCTGCTCCCGCACCTGACAGTCAAAACAAAGCAAGTTAGCAAGTTCACATATACAGTTTCACAGTACAACGTTCGTCCGACGTACCTAGTCGTGAACCGAGGGTCCACGGGAAGGAGTCGCCTAGAAAGGTCGAGGACGTAAGGTACTGAGCTGGAGGTTCTGCACCGCGAGAGAACGACGATGGATCTGATGTAAGTGTATAGCAGTGAGGCGCGTCTGGTAGTCCATACCTGCAAGGAAAAGAAGTGTAACGTATTGCTCAAATAAAATACTGCATTAGCAGTCAGCAATTAACAGACAGGAAAGTTATTTAAAAGGCAGCGGCTATAGACAACGATAACCCGAAGGTGCTGAGGACGCCTGCGATGACACTGTCTATCAGTGGTGCCTTCACTTTAAAAGCACCGGCTATACTACCAATATCTAAAGGTGCACAGAGGATGCCTGCGATGATGTGCCTATCAGTGGTGCTTTTCCTAGTTGGGCGCATTCCGTCAGCGCGATCTTCCATACGGAACTTCCGCTGCACTTGGGGCCTCAGCGTCTTTTTGTGCACTTCTTGTAGGTATGTCCATCCTCTCCACACCTATTGCAAACGTTTAGTGCTAACGCTGGCTCGGATTCGTCCATATCATTGCGAATCCTTCATGTCCGACGGCGGCCGTACCTTGTTTTCTTGCCTTCGTCGGGTCAGGGATAAACATAAACTGGGCTTGGTGTTTCAGTGAAAGTGCCGACGATGCCGAACCAAAAAATCCGGTACTTCCATGTATGCATGATTGCTTCCTTTTTAAAGTACGGAGACACATATTGGCGTTCATCATGCTGCACTCCCCGCAAGCGGCAATGACTGAGAACAGGGCTTGTGGTACAAGCTTGGTTTCCGACAGGAGGGCACTTGCACTGTCCCATCTTCCTTTAGGACACACTCTTATAGAGGTTTCCGTGCGAATATGCCACGCCTGGACCTGTCGGCACCACCAATATCCTCAAATCTATGCTCTCGTGTGCCCTGCACTCGGACTCAGTGCTCTAATGCCTTCTGCATTTCTCCTCAAGGTACTCTGTATTTTTTGTGCTGAACCAAAGGTTTCATCGGCGCATAGATGTGCCATTCTGTCTGCACCTGTCGTGGAAGTACGTCTGTGTTCATGTAGGGATGAACTCACGATGGAAACAAGGGGGAGTTGCCTACACACAGCGCATGACCCAGTTGTAGACCTCTGTAAGGTTCGTGTGTCATTATGCCGTACCTTGCTCCACCTTCATCGTACCAGCAATGCCTATTTCTCTTACGGCTCGTGCTCGATCCCACTGCGCAAAATCTGCTAACCAGAGGAACCGGGGCCTCCTTCTGAATGTACCGTCATCGGTGGGAAGTGCACCTAGAGGTTCAGGGCCGTCAACACCTCTAGCTGCGGGTCTTGCAGAACTCTCGCCTCTATGTTTGGCTGTCAGCTCATCAAGTCTCCTCCACAGCTCATTGAACTTTTTCTATGATTCTAGGCACATAAACGTTTGAACATGGCCATCAGCTCCTTGTTTCTGAACTGCTTATAAAAGTTTGCACCCATATGATGCATGCACCATCTGCTCTTTACATTTTTACACACCGGAGGGTATCCTTGTCTGCGTAGCCGTTTCACAGCTCCTCAATTTGCATGCAACATCCTGCATGACGGTCATGTATGAGACATACATCTGGCCTCATCCCCACACCTTTCCTTACCAGCTTCAGACAACCAGTACAACTCTCTGTGTTCTCGCTCTCGGACGAAGGCAAAGGCCACGGGCAACACTTGGTTGTTCCCGTCTACTCCGATTGCCATCAACATTTGCCCTCTGTACTTTCCAGTTAGGAACGTGCCATCGATGCAGAGAATGGGCCTGCAATGAAAAAATGCAAACATGCACGCCTACAGAGAGAGGAAGGCCCGCTGAAGGACACTCTGCCCAGGATTTGCTAACGATGGGAAAGTTTTGATTTCGGAGTACGCTGCCAGGATTCCTCGCATAGATGGTTTCAGTAGGCGAGGCAAATTATTATAACCGAAGCTTCAAACTGCCGAATCTCCTTTCAATTATCTTCTGTTTGGCCCTCCATGCCTTGCATATGTAATGGTGTACTTATACTTCTCCCTCGATGCGTCTGATAATTGCCTTGCGCTCGAACCGGAGGTTCTACAACAGCATAATACAGCTCTGAAGCGATGATATGCAGATGATATGTTCCTGTGGTACTTCTGAATACCGGACAGATGGCAGTTGTACTCCGTACGATTGACAACACGGATGTGGACAATAGTCGTCATATTTCTTCATGGATGCATACATCCTGCATGGACACTCCATCGCTTGAACTTGCACACGTTCACTTCGTACACTGATCTCTGGTGGACTTTGATACCAGAATCCCCTCCTAACGTGACATTACCGCCCATTTTCATACAGCCTCTATCAACTGTACTTTTTCGGCGTATCTAGCGCCTTTCACCACTTCATTCTGTTGATACTCCCATGGCACGGTGTGCCCCTCTGATGACAACAAGTCCGGAGAAGTCCTCGTTGTCCCATTCTGCCGGGTATACATCGTCCTCCGAAGAATCACTCATACCTCCACATGCTCAGGTTCTGAGTCTTCAATTTCCTCTCCTGTACTAGACTGGGTGTCTCTCCCCTTCATCTGCAAACCCCCGGTCCGCATGTCTTCTTGGGCCTCCTTCCTCTTTGGCACCCTCGTATTCTGCCTCATTTTGCTCCCCTGTTTCATCGGGCCCTTCTGCTGTACTTGGACCAGCCTGATCAATGTTGACCCCCTGTCATGCACGTTACCACTAGGATGCTAGGTACCCATCTCGCCGGGTACTCATTACCAGCACATGGGCCACTCGGATAGAGGATGTGCCAGATCATGTAATTAGAGATAAGATAGCACCTGGCAGGCTGTGCCTTGTATAATAAGGAAACATAGCCTTAGTCGGATAGGATTCTATCTCTAAGAAGGAAATCCCTTGGTCGTATCCGACTGGGATCCTTACCATGTACCCCTGTCCCCTAGTATATAAAGGGAGGCAGGGCGCCCCATGAGGGCAGACCAGATCATTGATCACAAATCTACCTCAGAGGAATAACACCTCAACTGGACGTAGGGTATTACCTCACATCGAGGGCCTGAACCAGTATAAATTCTCCCGTGTTCCTCTGCAATCCACCGAATTTCCAGGTCGCGAGTAGCCCCATAGTATTATTGCCGGTGCAAAGCATCGACAGTTGGCGGCGCGCAGGTAGGGGCCGGCGAATTCTTCATCAACAGATTCGATGGATCCCATCAACGGAGTCAAGGGCGACAAGTTCTCCAATGGAGACACCATCACCTTCGGGAGCCTTGATTTCGTCGCCGATCGACTCGGCAACCTTTCCTTGGCTAAGGCAGATCCGATCTTGCCAGCTGAGGAGCTAGCCGGCGTTGCGCCAGTTGGCCCCAGGGACGTCGCCATCTCCTTCGACGATCTACTACGACAGTCCCTCACATCACCGGACATCGGGACAACTCTCTCCTTCGGCGTCCGACTCGCACTAGGCCTTGAGCCAGCGCGGGTTAGGCCGAGAGGGGGAGAGATCGTCATCTCACCGTACGGATTCGGCGACGCTGTGCATCTACACATCCGCGCAGCAGACCCGACCTCCAGCGATTCAGTTTGGAACACGGTCATGAACCGTTCAGATTGGATCTAGGGAGGTCGGAGTCGTCCTAACTCCGATAACTACTCGGAGTCCGACACTAAGTCGGACTGGTGGTTCGAGCACCAACTCGGACTCCACTTGGCAAGTTTCCTCCTCCCGCGCGATCTTCATGGCTTCAACGCCACCTTCCGAGGTGCGCCGACTGCAAGAGGAGCAGCAGAGGAGGCGCGCCGATACACACAACAAGAGGAGGCCAACCGACAAGCTCGCAATGACGGGCTTCGACAGGCTGGGTGAGCCGCCCAGCGCAGATCCTCAAACCAAAAGTCGGCGACACGACGTCTTCGTCACGCCAAACAGAACGTCTGGCCGCCGCAACTCTGCTGGACACGCTCCAGCTTGGGCCGGATCAATCAGGCCACACCAACTATCGCCAAGATCAAGGCGATGATCACTATGCTGCCTGCCAGCAGCAAGAACAGTCAGGCAACACTCACATACCGACCCACTCGAACGGGCCTCTCCAGCGGCGGAGTCATCTGCATCAGCACGACGTCGGGCGGCCGGCTCACCCGGTAGCACGAAGAAGTCCCGCCAACAACACTCGCATACAACTACGACAACCGGCGGCGTCACCAATACGACCGCCGACCCAATCAAGACCTCCGATTGCGATTACAACGCGATCTTCGCCACACCCTAAGGGCCCGGCGCGAAGAACGCGAAGAGGATGAACGCGCCGACTGGAGGATGAACACGAGCGCTTCGGTCTCCACTACGAGCGGCTACACCGCCAAAACCGAAGCCAAGTCCTCACGATAATGAAGGCATTCCAGCTTTACTCGGGAGTTACAGGACGTCCGCCTGGCCAGTCGGCTTTAAGCCTACCGGAATCGAAAAGTACGATGGAAGACCAACCCAGAGTCCTGGCTCACCGTTTACGTCCTAGCAGTTCAAGCTGCTGGAGCGACAGCAGAGCCATGGCTAACTACCTCCCAGTCGCATTATCCGACTCGGCGAGGAATGGCTGACAGGCCTCCAAGGCGGTTGATCGGTTCCTGGGGACAACTCAGGGAGCGGTTCATCGCTAACTTCCAGGGGACCTACGAGAGATCGGCTTTCGAGCACGACCTTTACCAGCTGCATCAGAAAAAGAACGAGTCTCTACGTGAATTCATCAAAAGGTTTTCCGAGAAGCGCAACCAAATCCCAAGCATCAAAGACGAGGTCGTCATCGCCGCCTTCCGCAAGGGAGTAAAAGACGCCCCGCTCATCGCGAAGTTCACTCGGAAGCCACCATCCACTGTCCGGACTCTCTTCGACATGGCCAACAAATACGCTGACTCGGCTGAAGCCGTCGCAGAGGCCTTCGACGAGAAGAAGGAGCCCCGACAAAAGAACAACAGGGCGAAAGCCGACAACGAGCCGCTCAGAACAAGCCTGGCAGCCGCAAGCGGAAGTCGGACAACGAGGTGGCCAACATGGAGCGCAGTCGATCGCGGCCCCAGCGGAACAACGACTATCAGAAAGTCATGAGCGGGCCTTGCCCTTTCACCCAAGGGCCGGCACGCGGCCAAGGACTGCCACATGCTCAAGAAGTTTGCCTCCGAGCAAGCTTCATCGTCTGGCGCCGACAAGGACAAGGACAAGCCAGACTCGGGTCCGGCTGATGATTTCCAGGACCCCCAAGCTGAACTCAACCATATCTTCGGGGGGCCACTCGCGTACGAATCCAAGCGCAAGCAGAAGCTATCAGCGCGGGACATTAACGCGGTCTCCACAACGGATACCCCCCAATACCTGCGCTGTCAGAGATGGCCATCACCTTCAACCGCGCAGATCACAGATCGGGTTTCCCACCCGGGACGATACCCACTCGTCTCGACCCGGTCGTCAGAAATATCAGGCTGAAGAAAACCCTCATCGACGGAGGCAGTGCGCTCAACATCCTGTTCGCCAAGACTTTGGACGAGATGAGAATTCCTCGTTCAGAGCTACGGCGAGCACCGCGCCCTTCCATGGGATAATCCCGGCTTGTCATCAACCCCAGTCGGGCAGATAACTTGCCGGTAACCTTCGGCACGCGGGACACTTCCGTACAGAAAACATCTCCTTCGAGGTCGCCGACTTCGAGACCGCGTATCACGCGATACTCGGACGACCGGCCCTCGCCAAATTCATGGCGATACCGCACTACACGTACATGGTGCTGAAGATGCCCGGGCCAGCAGGAGTCCTCTCCCTCCGCAGCGACGCTAAGCAAGCCTTCACCTGCGACAAGGAGAGCTGCGAGCTGGCTCAAACACAAGAAGCGGCAGTCGGGCGCGACAGCATCCGGCAAGCCGCTACATCTGAAGTCAATCAAGATCCAGTTCTGGCGAAAAAGCAGCGAGTCGGGACTTTCAGCGGACTCTGACACGAAGAAGATCCTCCTGGACCTTCCGACCCCTCCAAGACTGCCTTAGTCGGGACCGGACTCGACCCAAATAGGAAGACGCGCTCGTCACTTCCTCCAAGCCAACAAAGATATCTTCGCGTGGAAACCGTCCGACATGCGGGCGTACCAAGGGAGGTGATCGAGCACGCCCTACACGTAAAGCCAGACGCCAAGCCGGTCAAGCAACGGCTGCGGCGCTTCGCTCAAGACCGCAAGGATGCTATCCGGGAGGAAATCACCAAGCTCCTCGCAGCCGGCTTCATCAAGGAAGTCTACACCCCGGACTGGCTGGCCAACCCCAGTCCTGGTCCGGAAGAAAACGGTAAATGGCGCATGTGCGTCGACTACACCGACCTCAACAAAAGCGTGCCACAAGGACCCATTTGGTCTTCCCAGGATAGATCAGGTGGTTGACTCCACGGCGGGGTGCGACCTACTCAGTTTCTCGACTGTTACTCGGGATATCATCAAATTAGCTTGAGGGAAAGACTGTTTAAAACATCTTTCATCACGCCGTTTGGAGCGTATTGCTATATCACAATGCCGTTCGGTCTGAAAAACGCAGGCGCAACCTACCAAAGGGCTATTCAGCGGTGTCTGCACACTCAGATCGGGCGCAACGTGGAAGCCTACGTCGACGATGTGGTGATCAAGTCAAGTCAGAAAGACTCATTGCCGACTTGGAAGAAACCTTCCAAAACCTTCGAAGATTCAAGATGAAGTTGAACCCGGACAAGTGTGCCTTCGGGGTGCCGTCTGGGAAGTTACTCGGCTTCATCATCTCGCACCGCGGCATCGAGGCTAACCCGGAGAAAGTCAACGCCATCAAGAACATGGCGCCCCCGACCAACCTTAAAGACGTCCAGAAGCTGACAGGCTGCATGGCGGCACTCAGTCGGTTTATTTCCCGACTGGGCGAACGAGGCATGCCTTTCTTCAGGCTCCTCAAAAAGGCGGACACCTTTCAATGGACCCCGGAAGAGCCTTCGAAGACTTCAAAGAATTCTCACATCACCCCCCGTGCTGGCGTCACCCCTGCCCCAGGAACCACTAATGCTTTATCTGGCGGCAACAACACAGGTAGTCAGCACGGTGCTGGTAGTGGAGCGATCCGAACAGGGTCATCTTCAGAAAATACAACGGCCAATCTATTTTGTCAGCGAGGTCCTTGCCGACTCCAAAACAAGATACCCGCAGGTCCAGAAGCTGCTATACGGCCTACTCATCACAGTTCGAAAGCTGGTGCACTACTTTCAAGCACATCAAGTCACGGTGGTCACAGCGTTTCCACTCGGGGATGTCCTTCATAATCGTGAGGCCACCGGCCGGATCGCTAAATGGGCACTCGAGCTGATGGCGTTTGACATCACCTTTCAGCCACGGACAGCTATCAAATCTCAAGCTCTAGCCGACTTCGTGGCCGAGTGGACAGAAGTTCAACTCCCAACACCAACAACAAAGCTAGAGTACTGGACAATGTACTTTGACGGTTCCCTACGGATCGGCGGTACCGGGGCTGGAGTCATACTGACATCCCCCACTGGCGAAAAGTTGAAGTACGTACTACAAATCCACTTCCCGGCTTCCCACAACGTCGCCGAGTACGAGGCTCTTGTTCACGGGCTCCGCATCGCCATATCACTCGGCATACGTTGACTGGTTGTGCGCGGAGACTCCCAACTCGTGGTCAACCAAGTCATGAAAGACTGGACCTGTCTCGACGACACAATGGCGGCATACTGCCAGGAGGTCCGCAAGTTGGAAAACAAGTTCGACGGGCTGGAAATCACACACGTCCTGCGTCAATACAACGACGCGGCAGACGAGCTGGCAAACATGGGATCCAAGCGAGAAGCGGTTCCGACTGGAATCTTTGTCGAGCAACTTATGGAGCCATCAGTCAAGAAGAAACCGGCACAAGAGCAGTCGGGAGGCGAGCCTACCCCGACCACCGACGAAGTGCTGCACATATGTCAAGACTGGAGGGGTCCTGTTCTCAAATTCCTCCTGGACGATGAACTCCCAGAAGATCGCAGTCAAGCCGAGCAGATCAAGCGTCGAAGCAAAAGCTTCCTGCTAGTCGGAGAAGACCTGTACCGAAGGAGCGCATCCGGTGTCCTCATGCGCTGTGTCACCACCGAGGAAGGCAAGCAGATCCTGCATTCAATCCACTCGGGCATATGTGGCAACCACGCTGCATCCAGGACGTTAGTCGGAAAGGCTTACCGGCAGGGATTCTTCTGGCCCACTGCAGTCACAGACGCCAAAGACATCGTTCGCAAGTGCGAGGGTTGCCAGTTCTTCGCAAGACAGACAAATCTCCCGCCAGGAACTCCAGACTATCCTATTTCCTGGCCATTCGCAGTATGGGGGCTCGACATGGTCGGGCCATTCAAGAAAGCGCCAGGAGGGTTCACGCATTTATTCGTCGCAGTGGATAAATTCACCAAGTGGATTGAGGCTAAACCCGTCGCAACAATCACAGCGGCGCGAGCAAAGGACTTCATCCTGAGTATACTATATCGGTTTGGGGTCCCTAACCGCATCATAACTGACAACGGCACTCAGTTCGCGGCGGGCCTATTCCAAGATTTCTGCGACGACTTTGGCATCAAGATCTGCTATGCATCTGTGGCACACCCGCGGAGCAACGGGCAGGTTGAGCGAGCCAACGGCATGGTCTTACAAGGCATCAAGGCCAGGATATACGACCGACTACAACCATATGCGGGTCGGTGGGTACAAGAACTACCATCCGTTCTCTGGTCTCTCAGAACCACGGTTAGTCGGGCAACAGGGCAATCCCCTTTCTTCCTGGTCTACGGTACCGAGGCCATGCTACCGACAGAGATACAGTTCGGCTCTCCGCGAGTCCGGGCTTACTCCGAAGACGACTCCAACAGCACCCGACTGATCGAATTAGATCAGCTGGAAGAAGCAAGAGATGCCGCAACAATCCAGTCGGCAAGGTATCTTCAAGGTCTGCGTCGCTACCACAATCGCAATGTCCGTGGCCGCGCCTTTTTGGTCGGGGATCTCGTTCTAAGGAAGATACAAACCACAAGGACAGGCACAAACTATCCCCCATCTGGGAAGGGCCGTTCATTATAGCCGAGGTCACGCGGCCAGGCGCCTACCGACTGAAGACCAAAGACGGCGTCCTCATCACCAACTCATGGAATATAGAACAGCTACGTCCTTTCTATACCTGAGTTTTATATTTTCCATGTGTACAGTTTTTCCTGACTCACTACGCCGCTTGTTCCAATCGAGTAGTGAGTCGGGGGTTGCATGTATATATGTGTTCTGTCAATAACATACAAGCTTATTTCACCCCGGTTATGAAGCCTTGCCACGACTGATGCGTTCGCCCGAGTATAGCATCTTACTCCGAACGTTTTTTTATCAAGTTCTATCGAACTAACTCGGTGCATGCTACATGGTCGGGTAAAGCTAATGACAACCGAATAATAAGTTTGGCGGCACGACACATATATTTACACATGATCGTATATGAAAGCATATATATACACCGACTACAAAATGTATTGCCTTTACAGACCCAGGTCTCGGGTAATCGCTTCAGCAGTCGGCTTCGCCTGTGAGATCAGCTCCAGTGCTTCCTCGGGCGTCGTCTCCTCGGAAAATCCCTCCCCGATGGCCTCAATGTCCGCCCTCGGGTAGATGGACTTGGTCATTGCTAGGGTCTGGGCCACGCCGGCGGCAACCCGCTCGTCCGAGTACCTTTTCAGGGCACTCGGCGCGTCCTCGAGACACCCCATTATTTGAGGAATTCTGCTACAGCTGGTCCCCACTGGGCGGGGATCTACAAGGTCAAGGAGCCCTTTCACGGACCCGACGAGGGCCTCCCGTGACTCCCTGATTGACCTTATCTCCTCCGTGTAGAACCGGTACTGGGCCTGGACGTTGGCTCTCATGCCTGCCCAGATCGGCCGGCAAGTAAGCTTGTCAGATTCGGCTACACACAGGGTGACTAATATATTGGCTGAGATCACAGTTGGGTTGAGGACTTACTTTCGTAGTCGGCCTCCCACCCGGCCACGGTCTTCTCCAGTTCGGCCTTCTCCTTACCGAGCTTGACGACGGCCTTCTCCAACTCGGACTTCTCCCGGTCAAGCTCGGTGTTGGCCTTTGTCAGGTCGGCCTTGACCCTTTCAAGCTTGGCCTTGGCTTCTTCGGCCTCCTTCAGCTGCGACTCCCTCTCCGCTCGGGTCTTTAACTCTGCTTCGAGGTCTGCACCACAGATTAGCCAAGAGCTCAATCGTGCAGTCATGACACCACCGAGCAGTCGGGATCGTCGTAGCAGGATGAATACATCAACGGTCCAGTCGGGAAGATATGCTCGAGGATTTTACCTCTGATCTTCTCGGCTAAGGCCCATGTCTCTGCCCTGAGCTGATCAGCGCCGCTCTTCAGCCAGGCCTCCCTCCTCGTGTGACGCGCCTCCATCTCGGCCTTCAATGCCCGGAGTTGTTGCAATTCCGTGAGGTGGGGAGCCATCTCGACCAGGATCTCCGTCATCGCCTCGTTGCGGTCGACGAGCTTCTGCTCGGGACAAGGAACAAACCGACGACAGAGTCAAACATCAAGACAAGAAGATTGCTGGAGCTTCACTACAAGAATCATACCGCGACCCCTTGGGACCCGTTGATGGCGGCACGAAGCAGGCTCTCGCGCTCTCTCCTTGCGACGACTTCATCGAGCCTGAAGCTTTTCATAGTGCCGTCGCGAGTGGTCCACGTGAAGGTCCGGGGCATCACACGTGGGGGAGCTTCGATCCGAGGCAAATGCGGGAATTTCCGCGGGCGGCGGCAACGGCGACGATGGCGATGACGATAACCATGATGGCGATGGGGTCCTGGCCTCGCACCCTTCCCTACACATCGGGGACCGGCTCGGGGGCTCCGTCCCCCGCGTCCGCGACGTACGGTGCCTCGGGGGCTGGGGCCTCAGTTTCAGCAACCACCTCTTGGTCGAGTGGCGGTAGTGGCCCTGTAGTCGGAGCCACCTCGGTCTCGGCGACCGAGTTGGCCGCCGGCTCAGCAGGTGTGTCCACTGCCGCTGGCTCGGCTGGGGCGGACTCATCAAGTGGAGCAGATGGGTCAACCTTTTTGAGGTCGATATCGGCCCGCTTCCTGCACAACGAAGCAAGACATCAGGACTGTATTTTAACATACAACGACTACAGAAGGCTCGGAGTAGCGCACCTCTTGGAGAACTTCAGCTTCCTGCCAGCCTGCCCGCTCCCCGGCGAAGCGCTAGCATCGGCACTCGCCCCGGTCGGTGTCATCGATGGCAGAGGCATATCGGCCTGAGTTGGCCTCGACTCTGGTATGGTTGGTTCGGGTTCCTTCGCCCCAATCGGCCTCTGCTCTGGTTGGCCCCTTGGCGGCGCTGTTGCTGAGTACGACGACGTCGAGCCCAAGCCTGCTGATCTCAGCCTGGGACTCGACCGCGTGGGCGTTGTGGCAGCGGTGTCCTTTATCTTCAAGCTGCCACTCACGGCGCGCGCTGTCATGGCCCCCTCGCCCCGATATAAAATCGGCTTCTTCCCCTCTCTTGGAGTCGGGTTGGGCATCAGAGGGACTCTCGGCCTCTTCCTCGACGCGACCGCAGACAATGGACGAGAGTCTTCATCAATTCCTCATGCCACTACAAGCAAGTCGACAAGATACCATCACGCAAGGTTGAACAATCACCGTTCCAGGCGTTCACCACAGAAGAAGGTAGAAGGTTACCTTGGTCCGCGGCCGATGAAGCTATAGGCGGCAACTCGCGGCGGTTATCATCTTCGGTGGCAACGAACCCTTCAGAGAAGTAGCCGAACAAGGTATCGGTCACTGCCCCCTTGTCCGCCGTCTCGCTGCTCACCCGGTCGGGATCGTGTTTACCTTTGAAGGCCAGCCGAAAGCGCTTCTCAACTTCAGCGGCTGGACGCGCCTCGTCAGGAACGACGAGCCACCCAGGCCCCGTCAAGCCGGCCCTCTTGAGGTCATCTATCTTCGTCCGCAATATATGTGCCTGGCCCAGTTCTTCAAGGTTGGCTCCGAAGACCAGCTTGGCAACACCGTCGCGGCATACCAGTAAACGGGCGCAAGGAAGGAGCTAGATCGGCGCAGTAAACCACTCCTTGTGCCAGCCCTTCAGAGAAGATTTGAAGGGCAAATCGATATATGTTTTCTTCCATCACTCCTTAATTGAAGACCAACCCCCCAATCACACTGATATTACTCTTGGAAGGCTGGGGCTTGACATGGAACAAGTGTCGGAAGAGGAGAATGGGGCTCAACACCCAGAAAGCACTCGCAAAGAGTAACAATATGGAATCTGAAGGATCGAGTTGGGATTTAAATGCACCAACTCCAGCCCGTAGAAATCAAGGATGCGGCGGAAGAAATCAGACGACGGAAGACACAAGCCCCGATCAAAGAAAGAGGCGAAAACTACCGTTTCACCAGGCCGGGGGTTGGGGCTCGATTCATCCCTCGCCGACCGCCAATGGATCACTTCTTGGCTGGGCAACTTCAGCTCGCTCTCCAGCCGTCTCAGCTTCACCGAGCTGCAATCCGAGATCGGCCAAGAACTCCCTGGCGCACCCGCGGGATTCGTTGCCTTCGGCATGACTGGAGGTGGTGAGATTTGGGGGAAAGCAAATCGGGGGCTTGGAATAAACGAAGAGGATTGAAATCGCCCGAGTCCGAGTGGGGAACGGCTGCTGCTAACCCTAGCCGGGCGGGAGGCGAAAAGCTAGGCGCGAAGGTGGAAGACGAAGAGATTGGCTGCTTTGGGGAAGACGACGGAATCTTTTTCTCTCTCCCCATCCTTTTATAGCCTGTACCGACTAGATGGGCCCAGGCCTGCACAGTTGGTATTGGGCCGACAAGACATGAGTTCCTACAGTAGCATGCTCCATGTGGGCCGCCCGCAGGCTGAGTTAAAATTATAGCGCTGGTGCTACCAACAGGAACCGATGAGGTAAACAGATATGCTTCATGAGAGCCTTACTGCTAAACCTATATGTTTGGGTATCTGTTTTATCCACCAGGTCTTGAGGATATATCCTTACAAGGATCACAAGCTGGTCTTCATTAAAATTGGGGATGCAGGTATCTTTTTCAGGAACACCTGACCACGTAATGGATTTATTTTCATAAAGTGGTACTCGGCCTACATGCGTGGCCATCAGTTGCCATGAGCAACATTATTCCAGCCGACATGACGCTGAAGAGTCTAACTTTCGAGTAGTGCACTACTCGGGAGAGACTATAAATTTCTCATTCCCGCTGACATGATGCGGAGGAGTCTAACTTCCGGGTGGGACGCCACTCGGGAAGGACTATAAACACCCCCTTTCCAGCTGACATGACGCTGAAGAGTCCCATATACGAGTAGCATCCTACTCGGCAAGACTATAAACACACATCCCGACTGACATGAAGTCGAAGAGTCCTATATACGAGTAGTTCCCTACTCGGCAAGACTGTAAATCATATGCCGGTTGACATGATACCGAAGAGTCTCATATACCAGTAGTAATCTACTCGGGAAAGACTTCCAGGTTAAAGATCTTTGACTTTATGTTTAATTATCTTCACAATTAAGCACAAAGTCGGGGGCTACACCTAATAGGTGCGCCTATTCGGCGCACGCTATTCATATATCTACATGAAGCCCTTCATAGCCTCGCTGCCAGCTGACATGAAGCAGGACTCGGGAAGACTTACTCGGACAAAGAGTACTCGGGAGCATCGCACTCGGGCAACCTTCACCGTGGAGGATGAGCACTCGGCATCAGCTGTGACTCAACTATGAAGGTCTCAGGGGCTACTGTGGGAGCCATGGGCCCCGGGTACCTCATTACCAGCACATGGGCCACTCGGATAGAGGATGGGCCAGATCATGTAATTAGAGATAAGATAGCACCCGGCAGGCTGTGCCTTATAATAAGGAAACATAGCCTTAGTCGGATAGGATTCTATCTCTAAGAAGGAAATCCCTTGGTCGTATCCGACTGGGATCCTTACCATGTACCCCTGTCCCCTAGTATATAAAGGGAGGCAGGGCGTCCCATGAGGGCAGACCAGATCATTGATCACAAATCTATCTCAGAGGAATAACACCTCAACTGGACGTAGGGTATTACCTCACATCGAGGGCCTGAACCAGTATAATTCTCCCGTGTTCCTCTGCAATCCACCGAATTCCAGGTCGCCGAGTAGCCCCATAGTATTATTGCCGGTGCAAAGCATCGACACTGCAGTGCACTCTCCACAAAAAATACCCAGCTGGCCGTCGAATCTATTGGCATCAATTCCCACCAAAAACCTTCCACAACCCAGCTAACCAGTGCGTATACCGTAATTGCATTTACTTGAGGATCTACTCCGAATCCCCTCATTAACCAATTGTAAACTCCAGGAAAACTTCTCTCAGCTGGAGCTATAATTCTCTTTTGTGCTACGTTGAACTCCAATAAATCTACCCCATATTGTCCTTCTCTGACATTTTCTTCACCGTGATATATCGCGAATGCAACTCTATTTGATATTTCTGTTGACAAAAAAGATTTTCACTACAGTTATTAATCTGTACTAATCAATATTCGTTCCATAAAAAGACTATAGGTATGAGTCAAACCATTACCGTTTCTATATTTTACAAACTAACCCAGCGGCGTTAATAAAGTTATACGCTACGTTTATCTAACGTGTCGAAATGACGTATACCAACGATGGCCATGGCGGAGTATATTTATTTCTAAAATATCTACAATTTACTACCTGTCCACTATGTTCTTCTAATACTGTCAAATAAATTTAACACTAACGATGGTTATACCAAACCGCTAATATTTTCATACTATGTCAGGTATTACACCACGTGTCTAGTACTAATTAATACTTGTCTAAAAAATTGATTATATGACGGAGGGAGAGCAAAAAATATCTGGGTTCGGCTTAAAAATCCACGAGGGCTTCGCCGCTGTACTGTTCCTCCTTTGCTTTAGCTCTATCGGACGAATGCTAGAGGCGGAAGGGGGAAATGACGCGCGGGCGAGTGCGCGAAGGGATTTTATAGGGGAGGGCTAAAAACCGCCCTCCCCAGGGCAGCGAATGGCTAAAAACCGCCCTAGCCCAGGGCGGCGAATGCAAATTTGCATTCTGCCCCCTACAGTTTTGCCGGCCTCATGCGGGGCCCGTGAGGCATTCGCCGCCCTGGGCCACGGCGGCAAGCCCACGTGGCCCCCCGGCTAACGGCGGCCAGCCGTTAGGCCCCCCCCCCCCCGACGGCCAAGCCTGGTGACGCCGCCGTGGGCTCCGGCCATTTGCCGCCCTGGCCCACGGCGGCAAGGGGGTACTTCTGCAAAAAAAAAAAAAAACTAAAAATTAGTTTTATAAATTAAAAAAAATTAAATTAGTAACAGTAAAAAATTTGACTTTCTCCTCCTCCGGCGTCCGCTGTCCTCGGAAGAATTGTTCATAGCGGTTTACGAAAGGCAGGGGATCGCCTTTCCCATCGAACTTCGGAAAATCGAGCTTGTGGTAGCGTGGGGGCTGATCGCCGTGGCGTCCCTCGCCGCCGTAGTGCTGAGGGTGGTCGGCGTCGCCGGGCCCTCCCGGAGGCGGCAGGTTGTCACGGGTGCCCTGCTCCAGGCGCTGGATGGCGAGGTGGTGGGCACGTTGCTAATTGCCCAGGTCGGAGATGGCGCCGCGCATGGATTCCAGGCGCTGGACGATATCGGCGAGGATGGCGGCGGTCGCGTCTTGACTGGTGACGCTCGACATGGCGTGGCACGAAGGACCATGGCGTCGTGATACCAAGATGTTGTGGCTTGGCGGAGAAGGTCCCAAGCTCCTTAGGGCGTAGCTATGCTCGACGCGAGGTCGCCCCGGAGCCGTGACGAACAGAGAAAGAGAATATGGAAGTTAGAGATTGAATTCAGCTTGCATTTTTCCTTCAACCAACCGGCCTATATATGGCTTACAATCTTGAAACTAATCCACTAAATAAAAGGAGATAACAATGGAACTAATCTGATAACAAACTCAAAGCTAATTGCAAGCTGGATAAACCCACGGCGACGCGGCGCGCTCACGCCGCTATCACCCCGTCTCGCGCGCTCCAGCCGTCGCCGCGCGCGTCCCGCGTCGCTGGAACGTTCGTCCCCGCATTACAACTTGTGATGACAAACATTTGCAGTTCCAAACTCTATGGTTATCTGTTGCTAGGAACTGGAAGATACCAGAATTCTCTCTTTAGATAATGTTCCCCGACATATATTCATAGGTAACTTCCAATGTCCGATAATTTAAATTAAGTATGACTCTTGAATCATTTGTCTGTACCTTCTTGGTTCATTGAGGTATTGGAGCTGATCTCCTCATAATAGTGAATACTGAACAGTCAACTTGTTGTGGCGCTGCAAGGATGCCATGCAGAAAATTTCTTGAAGAATTTCGCCTGTAGGAATTTACCAACATATCTATTTCTAGAATTTTTTTAAGTCATTAATAAACTCTTATAATCTACTGGCAAAAGCCAGGAGTGGACTGGTTGTCGTCTTGCCAACTAGTCAACATGCACGCTCCAGGTTAACACATTATTGAAAGAAATAGACATTTTCAGCAGATTGGTGATCTAGTGTTAAAATTGAGAAATCCCTAGAAAATGATCGATAGAAGTGTACGTTATTATAGCTCTACGTACGTGCTAATCTGTATTAATGTATATTGATGTGCTCACGTCTACATTTGATATAGTTTCTGAAATTGCTATTGTTGATGTCAAATCCAAAAGAACAACAATGCTGCTGGTTTTCCAGTGAGCAAATTTGTTGATCAATATATTTCATAACAAAAGCTGAGCTGGTGCTCATGTTTCCAAATTTATAGTTGTCAAAACTCGAAACGCATTGAATTGTCACCGCACCCCTCAGCATTGAAAATTGAAGAGAGAGTTAGAAATCCAACAAAAAATTATTGTGGCACAATCGAATCGGATTGCTTTGCTGATCTGTTGCTGAAGCTTATTGCTGCGTAAGCATGGGAACACATTCAGTTGATCTCTTCTCTATACTTGTTTTCCAACTTCCCTTGTTAAACAAATACGTCCAAGTCTTTTGTGTCTTCTTAAATTAAAGGCAGAAATTAAGCCACGGCACTCAACATCTCACCAAATTACTCTAGGATTGGCCAAGACATTGAGCTTCTTCTTTAGTCTCTCATAGAGTATTTTTCTTTTTTGACAATATCAAAGTCCAAATCGTGCAGCTTTGTTCAGAACATACAAAGTCCAAGTATATATGCAAATGGTCATTGCATATTTCACCATTGCCTCCAAAAGTTAAAGTCTACTCCCTCCATCTAATAATATAAACATTTAAATTTTGCCAAGAATATATTTATTCATACACTACTACTTGTCCCATCAATCATCTTTTATTCAAATTTCTCTTTCTTATCCTCAACTATCCTTTTACCCCCACTCATCCCTTAGGGGCACTAAAGTTTTTTTTCTCAATTTTAATCTCTCTAAACAATCTAGAAATGTTTATATTGTTGGATGGAGAGAGTATTTAGAGTAAAATACATGGCGATACTTAAACTTGTAGCATGACGTCATTCTGGTCCACAAACTTTGAAAATATAGATTTATACCCCTAGTGTTAAATATACCATACATGTCCAAAAGTGCCACGTACCCCTCTGGTTGTTGATGTGGCTGCTGACGTGGCTTGCCACCTAGACTTCTCTCCCATCTATCTCTCTCATGTGTGGAGGGCAACAAGAGCAGCTGGCTTCGAGCAGATCTTCTTCCCTCTTTGTCATAAGCATATTTACCGAACTGTTAAACGGTATTTTTTTTATAAAAATTTTCTATATAAAAGTATCTCTAAAAAATCAAATAGATTCATTTTTCAAATTTGTAATAACTAATGCTTAATTAATTATACGTTAATAATGTTTCTTGTTTTAAGTGCGGCTTATAAGCTAGCCGCAGAAGTTATTTCGAGCGGACCCTTTGCAGGGCACTTTGATAAGGAAAAAGGGACATCGTCTAATGTTTGGATGCCATGTATGTGAGGAGGAGAACAGCTATGTGAGAGTGAGGCTAGTGGCAGGGCACGTAAGCAATTAAGGGATATGTGGCACTTTTGAACCTGTATAATATATTTAACAAAATTAGGGGATATAAGTCTGCATTTTTACAGTTTAGGATGGTATGATATCAACTTATCAAGCTACAAGTAGACCGATAGTATATTTTACGCGTCTATTTACTACCACTTATGTGCGCATACCGCTCCACTGGCTCTGGGATATTTATTCCATTATCTATTGTATCACACAATCAAAGCTAATATAGTAATATCCATTCTTGTTCATCTTCTCAGAGCTAGCTCTATAGTCTATAGTGCTTGCCTAACGATGCATCAGTCTTCTTCTCTTCCAATGCTCGTTCTCGGCGGCTGCTTCCTCCTCCGCGCCGTCGCATGTCGCGCACAGACCTATGACTACCCGACGGCTAACCTGACCACGGCGTGGACCAACTCGCCGTCGCTCCGCAACCAAGCGTCGTACGGCGACGGGTCCATTGCTCGCGCCATTCTCCTCCGTATCAACACTGACGGCTACGGGCCATCCTTCGCCTTCGGCTTCTTCTGCATCAACCGTGTTTCGTCGTCGTCGTCTCCTGCCTCTCCCTGCACCAGCTTCCTCCTCGCCGTCGCCGTCGTGCACTGCGACAGCTCAGGCGCCTTCGTGACCGGTCCCGGCACCGGCATCCTCCCGGAGGTCATCTGGTCGGCTAACCGGGGAAGGCCCGTCGGCGAGAACGCCACGCTCCATCTCGCGCCGTACGGGGATCTCTTCCTCCTGGAGGCGGACGGCGGGCCCCTCGTATGGTCGACCGGCACGGCGCGGCGCTCGGTCGCCGGGATGAACATGACGAGCGCCGGCAACCTCGTGCTGTTCGACGGCGACAACGCCGCCGTCTGGCAGTCGTTCGACCACCCGACGGACACGATGGTCCCTGGGCAGCGGCTGAAGCGCGGCGCCCGCGACGGGCTCGCCGCCGACGTCTCGACGACGAACCGGTCGGAGAGCCGGCTCCGCCTCGCCGTCACCTCCAACGGCCTGGTCGCCTTCGTCGACGCGAGTCCACCACAGCCGTACTACGAGCTGATCAACCCTAACGCGTCGTCCGCTGTGAACGACGACGACTCCGGCAGCTACGTCGTCTTCACCAGCGGCAGCCTCGCGCTTGTCCGGTCATCCGGTGACCGGCCGGTGCAGCTGGTGTCACTCCCTCAGGTGAGGTCCCTGCAGGCGCCGCAGTACATGCGGCTCGACGCCGACGGCCACCTGCGGCTATACAAATGGGGCTCGAAGCGGACGGACGGCTGGGCGGTGATCTCGGACGTGTTCCGCGGCCTCGAGCCGTGCGACTACCCGACCGTGTGCGGATCCTACGGCGTCTGCACCAACCAGCAGTGCAGCTGCCCCACCGCCGCCGGCGACTACTTCCGGCCGGTGAACGACCGGGAACCCGGCCTCGGTTGCTCGCCGGTGACGCCCATCTCCTGCAGCTACACGCAAGATCACCAGCTCCTTACACTCTCACACACCAACAGCTTCAGTGGCCAGTTGTCCGAACCCTCCTTCGACAAGATCAGCGACGAGAGCTGCATGCGGATGTGCCTCAAGAATTGCTCGTGTAAGATGGCCATCTTCCACTACGGCAGTGACCGATCGGAGGGCTCCTGCTTCATCCAGTCCGAGGTGTTCTCTCTGCGTGCCCATCAGCCAGATCAGGCACGTCCGTACAACTCCACCGTCCATCTCAAGGTGCGTCCTGTAGCAGAGTCCGGCCACAAGTCTGTGGCGTCCAAGAAACTAGTAGCCATTATTTCTTCCATTAGTTCAGTAATCGTCTTCGCTTCGGTCGTCGCGGTAGTGTTGGTGGCCTTAAGGAAACGGAGGTTGCAGCGAGAGGTAGAAGATGAAGATTTTAGTATTGATCAAGTGCCAGGAGTGCAATTACCCAGAAGGTTTTCATTTAAGACCTTAAACATGGCGACTGAAAATTTCTCGATTAAGATCGGGGAAGGAGGATTTGGCACTGTTTTCAAAGGGAAGATTGAAGACGAGCATGTAGCAGTGAAGAGATTAGATCGTCTGAGCCCGGAGAGAACAGAGTTTTTGGCAGAGGTTGAGACTATCGGAAATATCAACCACAGGAACCTGGTGAAACTCATGGGATACTGTGTTGGAAAATCACATAGTTTTCTTGTCTTCGAGTTCATGCCAAATGGATCTTTGGACACATGGATTTTTGAGAAGGATAGATTGGATTTATCACTTGATTGGAAGACAAGATTGCAGATTATCACCGATGTAGCAAGGGGATTAGAATATATCCACAGTGGTTCCCGGGAAAAGATTGCTCATTTGGACATCAAACCACAAAACATCCTCCTCGACGAACAACATAACGCCAAGATCTCTGACTTTGGGCTAGCCAAGACGATCGACAGGAAGAGAAGCTGGGTCATGAGCAGGATGCAAGGGACGCCAGGGTACATGGCACCCGAATGCTGGCTAACCCGCAAAATTTCCGACAAGGCGGATGTCTACAGCTTCGGCGTCGTGGTGATGGAGATCATCTGCGGGAGGAGGATCGTGGATGAATCCCGGTCCGAGAACACCCTCTATCTGATGAGAGTGCTTCAGCTGTGTGCCGAGAGCGATCGCCTCTTCGACATTGTTGACACCCAGGCCAAGGACATGCGTCTTCACGCCGCAGAGGTGTTGCAGACGATACGCCTCGCGATGTGGTGTTTGCAGCGTGACAGCAACGAGAGGCCCTCGATGTCCACCGTGGTGAATGTTTTGGATGGTGCAGCTGAAGTGCAGGCAGATTTGGATTTTAAGTTTGACTATACCAGTTCTCCAGCCCGTGCAGAAGCATTAATCTCAGATATCCCTTGGACAACGTCGATGTTTACACGAAGTGAGCCATGATTAATCCAAACTAGGAAGTTAAGCCCGCACGCATAGACATCTTATTTATTATTTATAGAGAGAAGGCTAAAAGAAGCCATATCTTACTATATTTATGTTGAGGGACTATTAATTACTCCTCCCGTTCTAAAATATAGTAATTTATTATAGAATACCATGCGTATTTAATAGAAATCTTTTGTTGTATAATTTTGTTTTCTAACAATCAAATAAGCTCATATTCTCCTTCCCAATGAATGCCTCGTCCGTACTCATAATTAGAATGAAACTAATTATGAACCAAAATGGTATGCTATTACTCGTAGTTGCAAGCCAGTTACCATCGCATATTGTTCACTCGCTGCTCGGTAGCTCATCCATCGTATGCCGAGGGTCGCCACTTAGTTTCGTCCTTTTTATGTACTGTCGGCCGACCAAGCGAGGGGCGGCGGCCAAGCGGTTGGCCGACGCCGCGCCTGGCTGAGGGCTGAGGGTGGCGGCTGGCCACGCCGGGCCAAGTCTGGCCGAGGGCGGCGGCGGCGGCCGATCGAGGTGCGACATACTGTTTTTATCTTTTTCTCTTCGATCTTTCTCTTTTCAGACGACGTGCTCTTTCGATCTTTGTTCTTCCAGATGTACCGGTGGATAGGGAATTATCGTAGGCACCAAAATAACGTCAATGAGGGTTATAATATAAAGCCCCTAGGACTGGGGGCTTGGAGAAAAGATTTAGGGGCCTTCTCATCTTGGAGGCCCTACTAGGATTCCTATTGGACCTAGTTTTTTTTCCTATCACCCAAAAACTGTTTAGGGGCTGTATTAAGGGCAATGTTCTAAATAGCGGGATTTAGCCCCAGCTATAGCGAGATTTAGCGTTTGGGGAGCTCCACCGCTAAGCTATGTCACTTTTGACGCTAAATGGAGTTTGCCGCTAATAGCGGCTAAAAGCGCGCGAAATAGCACTAAAATGGAGGCATCTTAGCGCCGCTATCAGGCCAAACTGAGCATGGGCTATTGGGCTTTCAGCACCTTGCGGCCTAAATCACTCGCCAGCCCAAATCTAGTCAATACACATTGGAGAGTGGTAACCCTAGGCACAGTCGCCCATTCCAAGACTCGAGTCTCCAGTCCATGCGAGGTTTTCTGCAGACAGCGGCGGCTGCGGTTGCTTCGACTGGCGGCGGCGGTCTCGACGCGAGGAGTTGCTTCATCGGCGGCGGCTGCCGCTGTTGCTTCGACCGGCAGCGGGCTTCTCAGCTCTTGACGAGAGTAGTTCTCACGGCTGCGGCAGCGTGGTAGCAGCAGCTGCTATTGGCCGGCAAGCAGCTGTGACTTGCAAGCGGCCGTCTTCGATCTGCAGCTGCGGGCGACGAGTAGCTTCGATTGGGTAGCGGCGAGCTGGCGACCATGTCCCAACCAGAGCAGACAGGCAAGTTCCTTCCTTTCCTGCTTTTGCTCAACCGCTAAATAGCCGCTAAATGGCTTAGCCTGCTATTTAGCCCGCTATAGCCTTTCTTAGCCTTTGGGAGAGGCAGCCGCTAAGGGGCTTAGCCCGCTATTTAAAACATTGATTAAGGGTCTCTACTAGAGATGCTCAATCAACAAAGTCTCCAAAGATCATATTTGATCTCTACGTTTTCTAATGATACATCCGTATGGACGATTAAATTATAAACACATGTAAGTAGTTGTTATAATAAACCTGATAGCGTTGTTTTGACAAGTCAATATTAGAGCAAGCAGGGAGTAACTGTTGGAAATATTACTCACAATAGGATTTTTTATAAATTTTCTGACATTGTAGATCAAATTTAATTAGCCATAGTTGTTTGTGGACAGATATATGACGATATAATCTATAATCGATTTTTTTTCATAATTTTTGGAATGTCATGTAAAGGATCTAGATATGACCATTATTTTCTAACATTGTAATTCTAACTTAGTACCTGTTTGTGGTATGATATATAATAATATACTCTCTGTATTGTTGTGTGTGGTGTGATATATAATAACATACTCTATATATTGTCAATTTTTATAATTATTCATGTATGTGGCCATCTTTAGTAGTGGTGCGAACCATGGCCAAACATAGGGTCCACAGCCCATCTAACTGAACGAACAAAATTGTTAGGCCCAAAGGAGAAAAGGATTGAAGCTGTGTCATAAACTCAATTTTGCCACACCAAACCTTAAGTGCCACAGTTTATTAGTTCGTTTAATTAGCTGCCAAGGTTTTGTCACGCCAAATCTTAGGTGTGCCATAGTTTATTTACTTAGGCCAGTCTCAATAGGAGATTTCATCCTACTGTTTCCAAGATGTAACAGCATTGGTAACTGGGAATGAAATACTCTATCCGTGCACACTTTCGTTTCACTATTTCATAGACTAGTTCTAACATTTAATTCTTGTAAAGTGTTGTGATCGATTGTGTCGTGAACTGTGTAGCCATTTTCTCCACTCTATTTCATCGTTCTCTCCTTCCTCTACCAACGACAGCAACCATTGCGCCGGCCAAATTCTTTGAACCTGCTCTACTTCTCTTCAATTCCTTAAATCCACGTACGCGCCTTGAGCTTCTGATCCTTTTCCCCAAGATTGCGTTGAGCAATTTCAATAGGAAGCCATCTTCCCCAGCGAGCAGACCATGCAGTGCGGCATGATGGAGCTAGCAGCCATGGCCCCAAGCTGCGGGTGGCCGCGACGCCCGGCCCCTGCTTCCCCGACGACGCGGCGGAGCTAGCAGCCATGGCCCCAAACTGCGAGCGGCCGCGGCGCCCGGCCCCTGCTTCCCCAGCGACGCGACGGAGCTAGCAGCCATGGCCGCGGTGCTCGGTCCCTGCTTCCCGGACGACGCGGAGGCATCGGTGGCTCTGGCCCCAAGCCGCGGCGCCCGGCCCCTGCTTCTCCGACGACGCGGACGCGGCGGCGGCTCCGAGAGCTCGCTGGGCATTCGCCGCGATGGCGGAGCCGGGCTGCGGCTCCTGCTGGGCATCCGCCGGCCGCACTGGATCGGATGACACGAGAGAAACCGTCTCAATGCAGGTTTCGTCCGGTTTCCAAGTCGTGGGAAACAACGCCGATTCGTTTCGTGGCCACGAAACTCCAATCTTCTCTCTCCTCTTCGATACATGCAAAACAACGATTTTTTGCTGACATGTCATATTATTTAATGTATATAAAACTCTGATGACATTCTTATTGGGACTGGCCTTTAGCGTTTGGCTGGTTACCACAAGTATGATATATAACACTTTATTACTTGTCAGGCCCAATGTCATAATCAATTTTCTTTTCCTAAACTTTGCTATACTTGTGGTCTGCTGCACCTATATATTTTACACAGTGGGTAAGTCACTCATTGCCGAGCCACAGGAAGGCTCCTAGTCACCGCTTGCGCTTTGCAGAGCGAATTTTTTATTCTCTTGTTTAGAAGAAGATGTTGGTCTTATTGTAAGAATCTTATCATTTGGTTCAAAAATGGTTTGTTTGAACCATCGCACTGTCTATCTCTCTTCATGTTGGTTCGATTCAGAACCACCACTGGGGATGGCCATAGGATGACATGCAAATGGTTAAAATACGACCTAAAATATAGTCAACATGGTTTTTAAATTGTTAAAAATATTGTAAAGAATACGATGATGCAAAGTTTATTTTCTAAACAGTAGATCTGATTTAGTTATGCATATTTGTGAAGTAATAAAATGATGATATAATATATAGTGCTACATTTTTCATAATTTTCCATCACTATTTAATTGGATGACATGTAAAGGGTTAGGATACTACCCAAAATGATATATCTTTTTAAAATTCAAAATTACAATAATACAAACTTTATTTTCTAATATTGTAGATCTCGTTTAGTTATGCATATTTGTAAAGTCGAAAAATTTCATATCTTCTAAAAAAATTCATATCTCTATACAAAGAGGGAGGGAGTGTGAACCAAATGATATAAGAAAACAAAACTTAAATTATTGAATTAATTATAATGAACACAGTGGTTCAAATGGATCTAAAATTGGATATATGGTTTAAAAGTTATCATTATTTGAGGATCTAAATTACTTATTTTTATATAAGTAGAGAAAAAAAAGGAAGTGGAAACAGCCCACGCGACTACGCGAACATCCTTAGTTTCTATGCTCATATTATGTGACCAATAATTCCTTGAACTATAGCTTTGTAAAATTTTCACATAGCTAGCTAGTCCCACATTATCTATAATCTGGTCTTGTAAGGTTAATTTACATGCAAAGAAAGACCTTAACAACTACTTGTAAACTTTAACCTATGTATTTTCTCAAAAATCCTTTAATTTAATTGAATTATATACTAAAACTTATTTTATTTTATTTTAGACTCATATTTGTCATCGGAACAATTTAGGTGGTGTGTTTGGAATGCTAGAAATTCAGTTTATGTATGAATTAAATAATTTTGTCAACATACTAATACATTATGATGTAGTTGCCAAACTAATGTTTCATAAAATTCCACTGATGTGCCCATGGCTAATTTGCAATTTTGCAACTTTATCTATAGTTTGTAAAAGAGAACAAACCAACCGATGATGCCGGTGGCTTGATTTACATGGGAGAAAATTAAATAAACTGAACCGATCGATTTAGGGGGTTAGTTAGCAACCTTGATGGATTATTTAAATTGTCCATGCACGGAGTTATACTGAAGTAACGTTGGAGTCAGCTTATGTTGAGTTTTTATTTGAGTTAGATTCAACTTAGTAGTAGCATATTAGCAAATGTGATCTAGCCAGAATATTATATTATTTCTAGTTATTGATCAAGCTAGGCTTTTCTTTTGTTTGAGTCCAAGCCATGTTGTTTGTTGGTTTAAGCATGTTGGGTCAGGTCTGAACCTGCGAGCCTGTGGTACGTTGAGTCATGCATGTAAGGTATCTGCACGCGAATAAAGAGAAGACGACTTCCTCGGTAGAGATGGCAATGGCCCCGTGACCTAATATCTGATGGGTTTTTACTCTATTAAGAATCATATATGGTCTAATTCTTGTACCCATGGATTCACTAATGAGCAAAAATCCTTACCCGTTGGGTAGACGGATATGGGTTCATTCTTTAGCCACCCGTACCCACTAACCCATGGATAAAAAAGCTCATATGCCTAGAAAAAACTATAAGTAACCTAAAGCTCAATGACTACCAAACTTTAGCATAAAACTCTTTTCACCTCTCAACCTCTGCCCTAGTCCGGTTGTATGGAATTATCATCTAATTTCTTGATTTTGGAATGTGGTTGTATGGTTTATTTACTTACTTTTGAACGTTAATGTTAAAATCACCGTTACCTGACATGATGTTGATGGTTGACTGTTGTAATCGGCTGATTGCTGTGCAAAATTACAAGTGCTTTAAGTTAGTGTTGTGGGTATGGATACGCAACAGGTACGTATTATCCTCATGGGTGTGGGTATGGGGAGAATCTTGCACCCATGAGTGGGTTTGGGTGTTGGAGCAAGAATTTTAGTCATCACGGATGTGGGAATGGGGTAAGGAAACCCGATGGATATATATCTATGGCCATCTATAACCTTGGGGTTATTGAGATTAGTCTTTGTTCATGTTTCTGTTTTTTCTACCATCAATAGTTCTATGAGGACCTATGCCACTGTTATCTAGTTGTCAAAGAAGTCACACGATGACGGAGGGAGGGTCTAGATTTTTTTCTAATTAATCTAATCAAACGGCTTATAATATTTGGTCCACCTGATTAAGTGAAAATTAATGGTCCGATGTTTTATTTTTTTCTCAGAATTTCTAGGATTTTTTTCTAATTTATTAGAGTAACATATGGCGGTCTATGAGCAATCTAGAAAATGTTTAATGCACATTTATTATATAATAGATAGATATAGACTGATATTGCATGCACATAACATTCTACAACTTCCCTTGTTGCAAAGTTTTGAATTGAAATTTTCGGTGCAAAAACAAAAATCTTCAGTTCAAGATTGTTTGGATGTGATTTTTTAGCCTATGCTACCTCAAAATGTTCTTTATGTTTCTTTATCTTACATGTATGCCTTTTTCATCCACGTGGTAGTTGTATATCACCAATCCATATCGACAGCATCATGTTCACAGAGCCTTCAATCAGGGTCTTTGGCAAATATACTGCAATAATTTTTTATACAGAGGAAATGGTTCATATCTCCGGCTTCTACCAATAGACAACCAGTTCTACAAGATAAATAAAAAAACTTGAGGTTCTTCAACAAATGCTTGCTATCCACCGGAAAGTCAGTTCACAACTTGAGTGCATTACACTCATCTCTTGCATGTTATCGAAATGGGTAAAAAAAATTAGTATCATATATTATAACATTATATGTCACTCCACAAATATGCAAAACTAAATTCGATCAAACACATCCCGCAACAAATTTAGTTATCAATAGTTAGTAACCAAATTTGAGCTAAAGTCAGATTGAAAGAAGTCATATGCAAAGCCCATATGATTTCGCCTGTGTGCTTTCCCTCTCATTTCACTTCTGTTCAATATCTATTTGTCGTCAACGGACAGTTGAGAATCCTGACAATACGTATCCAGAATTTTGTCAATGTCCATGTCCTCTCCAAAATTTTAAGTCACTGGACGCTTCACATTCTGAAACAGAACGGAGTCCAGAAATGCAGATGGCACAGCAGTGTTTACCTGGCCAACGTTAGGGTTGAGGCCCAGTACGTGAGCCCGCAGTTTGGGTTTATAGCCCACACGGCCACACCAACTTCGGCTTTCCTTTTTGCAGCACCTAACTAGCAAAATGGAAACAAAATACCGTTGAAACAATTTTAACATAATATTTGATATTAGATCTGATATACTTAAGTATCAGATCTATATCATTGAAATAGTATATCGTTCTCTATTCTTCCTCAAATAAAAACAAAGGTCTCTGCCAGCCCATGGAGCCCATACTGAATTTTCCAGTAGTGCTACTAGCACAAAACTGAGACATAGTAGATACGAGATGTCTCCTGATCAGCTTTACTGTTCGTGCTTTGCAGCGCAGTAATTTAAAAGGGTAACGCACCACCACTTTAACAGTCACGGGGAGGGGAGTCGCGTCGCGTACCGTGCCGTGCCGTTGGGTATTCGGGTCCAAACAGACATTCTACAGGCAGTGGCCGCAGGCATGAAAAGACGTTCACCCCAACATGCGCGACGGCAACATCTCGCTGCAGCCAGCCAGCGACACGGCTCACAAGTCGAATCGAGGAAAAAAAGGTTACAAAGCGAATAAGACAGGCAGTAAACGCGGACATGGGGTGAAAGATCCCCGACCCCAATCCCGAGGCGTCTCCCTGCGCGCACTCCTGTGACGCTGCGGCCGCCCGCGCGGTCACGCAGGTCTGTCTCGTCTCGTCGCTTTTTTTCCAGTGGCCGAGCGCCCTGGCCGGTGCGACGGATCGGTCGCGGGAGTCCGTGAAATTTGCGCGTGCGCGCTCGCGGGCGTAGCTAGCTAGCAGCGGCCACCGCGTGCTGTGCGCGGTGCGAATCCGAGGTGAAAAAGCGGGACGACGCGCGCGGACTGTGGACGCCCAAGCTTAACTGATCCCACTTTAGCCCGCAATCGGGAAGGTTTCTAAGTGCCAAAAAAAAACGTTATTAATATATAATTAATTAAATATTAGTTATTAAAAACTTAGAAAATAGATCTATTTAAAATTTTAAGATACCTTCATATAGAAATTTTTTTTAAAAATTACAGCTTATAAAAAATAAGAGAATATATAAGCCCAAGCCAAACACATTAGAACGGAGCCTTAACTGATCGATCCTACCCGTCATTTCTGTCGACGCCCAAGCTAGAAAGACCGGTTTAATAAAGAGAAAAGAAGAATTAGAAGAAAGCAACATTCTTAGTATATTATATGTTATTAATTACCTTGCCACCAACACTCACATGGGCGTGCCGCCTTTTTATACACCCCAACACGGACAGCAGGCTGGTGCCATTTTTAACACGTTAATCCCTCCATTAGCTACCCATGCATCTTTCCTACTAGTTTCATATAATCATCGGTTGATCGTAGCCGGATGAGAGGGAACAATTGCCCTTTAAAGTAAACCGTCCAATTGGTTCAACTAATTAACCACCCATTCTTTAGCCCAAAACTAACTAGCACTCCCTCTCGATTAATTAAGCTCTGGTCGGTCGCTCCAATCCAAACACATCGAGACAGGAGCCGATATGCCGAAGATGCCTGCAGGCTGCAGCCACGAAGTCTTGCCCCAGAAACGGAGCAGCAATGCGAGTATGCGAGTTGGTAGCTGCCCCTGACCGGCCAGCACTGCATGTACTTCATCTAGCAGCATGCAGCTCACTGTCGCGTCCAAAATGCCACTAGATTAGTATGGTTTACGGTGGTGTTTCGTGCATTGGCAAGCAGGATATCTTGGCAATATTGTTGTTGGCGCTCGGCCATATATATGTGCATTTGACCGCGAATAATACCGTTTCGTCGTTGTGCTGCCTGCCTGTCTGCGTCTCGTCCATGTGCGCGTTTCTAGCTAGCAGGTCGCCTAACATGTGGGGAGAAATCATCGTGTGCTGGTCGTATATATTGCCTAGCTTAGGTTGTTATCATTGGGGTCTTCCTGAATTAAAAAATATACTTCCTCCGGTTTTTAATAAAAAATATTGTTGATTTTTAATACGACATTTAACCATTCGTCTTATTTAAAAAAATTAAATATAATTTATTTGTTATTACCTAATTTATCATTAAAGAAACTTTAAGCATAATTCATATTTTTATATTTACACTAATTTATTAAATAATATAAATAGTCAAACATCACGACAAAAATCAACGATGTCATTTAGTACTTAAAAACTGGAGATAGTACTACGTAGCTTAGGTAGTACTAGTATTTTGTGGAAACATAATCGATGCCATGGATCTCTTCTTTTGGTAATCGGTCAATGGTATTTTCGTACCAGTGTAGTGTGCTTGACTTTCTTTTTAAGGCCAAACATCGATCAGGCATAAAAAAATGATGCGAAATGCTTCTCTTTACTCCCCTCCCCTTTTCAGGAATGCAAAACAATGGTCAAAGAATTCAAAGGGACAAAACAAAATAAGTTTCATAATTATATTGAGAAAACTTTAACCATCTCAAGTTTAATTGCTTTAAACAATTGTTCTTCTTTTTCCAAACAAAATCATAACATATCCTCGCACGATGATTTCACAGATCGAAAACAGTTTAATTTCCGTACAAGAAAGCGGGAGAAATCTCACGGGGCCTTAAACGGCACGAGTTGAGAAGATGGAGGATACGTACAATTCCGTCTCGCTCATGGCTCATGGCATGCAGGCATGCAAGCATACAGTGGACGCATCACTGCTCTCGCTTTTGCACCATCTCCCTCGTGATCTGTTCCCCTGTGTCTCTGGCTCTCTGCCGCTGTTGCCAGATGAAGCTGATGGCATGCAATTGCAGGAGCTAGCAACTGTGATCAGAAAAAAGACTAGTAGCCATACATGAAAGACAAGCTAGCCCCCAGTTTGTGGGCCGAGAGAGAGCGAGAGAGAGAGATATACAGAGATGCCGGCAATGCAATGCACGCAATGATGGAAAAGGAAAGAGCATCGGGATGTTCCATGGGTTGGAATCCGAAGGAGCACAGTAGCGGGGCATGGGCCATCGTGGTCGGACCAAGAAAATGATGGCAGGTTCACTGTGCAATTAATCCGTGCTCGTACCTGCAAGCTCGTCGATCATGAACAGGTACTGTGAATCTGCTTTAATTTACCAGTTGAAAACGTGTAGTGTTCACTGCTACGAAAATCAGTTTCAGAGATGGATAAACAAAATTTACGTAATTGGACCATCGGCTCATCTCTACCAAAAGGCATGTATGAATAGCGTTTTACACAAGTGGACAAAAGACCGTCAATGAAAAGATCTCCGTAGGAGGGCCACTTAAAACATTCGGCTGTGTAAAGGGTTTACAAAAGCGGAGAAGTAAAGAGGCTCGCCTGCGAAAATAGTTTTCAGCGGTGGACCACTTAATAAGCCCGCCTGTGGAAAAGCTTTCCGTAGACGCTGTATCAAAGGTGCCTGCCTGCGGAGCATATCCACAGGTGGCATGTCTACGTTGGCCGCCTCTGGAAAATATTTCGAGAGACACAAATTTGGTTTTTTTTTTGTCCGCTTGTGGAAAGTTTTGATTTTTTCCCGCCAATAATGAAATTTTTTCCCACCCTTTTTTATTTTTCAATATATGTATATATATAATTCTTTCATATATTTATTATATAATTGTGTATATATGAGACATGTCGATTGTCATCGCATCGAATAATTACAATATTATTTTATGTACATAATTAAATTTTATTACACACATAGATATTATTATTTCACCTACTATGTCTTTACACATCATCATTTCATGTACATATATACATAAAATAATATTTTTCATCGTGCACACGCGGCAATGATCAATAGGTAGTAAGTACTTAAATTAAATGCCTCTCCCACTTGGCAAGAGTTTTAATATTTTCATCTTTCGCAAGTATCCCTTGATGGTCGAAGAACCGGCCACGCCTGTGAAAGCATTCGTACTTAATGAATTGGCAAATGTCGTGACAAATGTTTTCAATCTGCTTATCTTCTAGTGCCTCGCGTAATTAGGGATCATGGGCAACTGCAACGAAATATTGATAATTGCACAAAAGAAGATAATTATATTATGTATAATAATATATATGATCACAAAAATTATAAATAGGTGAGAATCAAAGTACGTACATCTTCGTAGTGCGTATTATACCTCCCATCCCTCTTATGCTTGTCGTGATGCCAGCGCATCAATTCTGCGTCCCTAGGATTCGAGAACAAACGCCTTAAGTGATCGGGCACAGGCAAGTACACATCACCATGGCAGGAATTCTTCTCTTCCTAATGTCGTCGGAAGTAGTATCTTTAGCGTCATTACATTCATCAGTATTCTTCTTCCTACTCTTTGCTTTGGAAGAACCGTTCTCGACCTCACATAAATCATCATTGCACTTTGCTTCAATGTGTCTTAAAGGTTTGCCTAGACAAGGATCTTGGCCACATTATGGGTTTTAAGTATGATTGGTGTGAGGAGGTGATTGAGCAATTCTATGCTACCATGTTCTTTGGTCAAGCTAAGGATGGATAGCTACAAATGAAGTGGATGACACAAGGGTAGCAGTACAATGTCTCTATCTCTCGCTTTGCTGAAGTTCTTGGGCTTAATCCTGATGATCTCAACTGCACCAACATTCATAATGAGAATCCCGTTCTAATCAACCGCACCATGTTCAAGTATGCACAAGGAGCATCTTGAGAATGCATGGGTACTACCACAAGTCTCCTTCCCCACTACAAAGTGTCTCTCAACATGCTTCGAGCCACTCTTTGCCCTAAGGCCGGAGATACTATAGCTCTTCCTGCTCGTCTCTACCATCTCTCTCGTCTTAGGACAAGCCAGCCTCCCTTGAGCAGCATGAAGTTCATTTGGTTTGATATCTATAATATTGCCATTGAGCCAAGAGAGGATATGCCTAAACTCCTTACATCATGAAGAGGATTGAGGCAATCACCGGTTTGGATATTATGAAGGAGTGAAGCATCACCCTTTTCGCCTTCATGTTCCACCCTCTCCAAAGTTCCCTCCTCCTAGGGCTGTGTGACACCCCTGCCTTGGCACCACCTACAGTGACACCAGAGAGGAAGCGCTGCAGGAGATTGGCGTAAACCAACTCCCACGGAACCGCGATGCCGGTACCAGTCCCAGAAAACCTTGATACTACCCGCGGTCAACGGAGATATACCACAGCAATTAGCTAAATAAATAAATATATATATACTATACCTTTATAAGATGTACCAAGTACCAGGAACTCATTTCCTGTACTCAGGGACGGGGGTATATCGCCCTCTTGGCACCCAGCCGCTCTCACATTTATTAGCAACCAAAAACCATCCTGGGAACACTAGTTACTCGGCCAGGGGTGTCCCATTCCACCCGTGTGGTTGCACTGTGAGATGCTCGGATGAAATTCCTCAAGGAAACGGTCCTTATATGCGAATACGAAGTGCCACCACACAGGCGATCACTTTGCACCGCGGATTTTTGTAATTAATTTTGTTTCGCAATTTCGCCAACATCGCATGTCGGGTTTTTAAAATCTTTGGAAACCCTAATTTTCCCAATCGACAAACAATAGAGATGTGGGTAGAACCATCTGAATCCATGCTTAGATAGCATGGTAACCGAGGTACTACGAGGTGGAGCGACAAGGAATTGGGTTCAACATCCTACCGGATTTATGTAGCTACTGAGGAGGTCCGTCGGTTCGACACGCAAACCGAGGCCGAACAATTTAACGTGCACACTAACCATGCAATTTTGCAAACAAAATATTTTAAATTTAGGAGAAATATGGTCAAGAAGTGACTTGCCTCAGACGTCGTCTTCAAACTTCGCGAGAATCCGACGTCCAACGAATTCCGAAGCGTTGACTACGGGCAAAACGAGAGAAAAACACACAAAACCTTAGAAATAATATACTATTATTAATAACTAATAGTGCCATGAGGTAGATCTCATTTTTAGAAAAATTTAGAGACTTGAACGGGCTCAATCGGAGTTACGGTCGAAAAGATATGGAGTTTTGAAGTTTTTGGAATTTTTCTGGAAAAGAAAAGGTTTATTTGAATTTGGAAAAGGAATATTCCCTGGAATATCCTTTGGCTAACAAATGGGACCCATTGTCAGTGTGAGAGAGAGGGGCTGAGAGGGGGTGGTCCACATGCTAGTGACTCGGGATTTAAAATAAAAGGGGCCCATATGTCAATGACTCTAGGTTCAAGATAAGGTTAATTAGTAGTGTCGGCGAAATGGGACTGGGGGTCCCCCAGTCCCCGGGGACGCAAGGGTCTTCGGCCGCGACAAATACTCCGGAGTCCACATTCTGCGCAAGAGAAGACCGGCTACGGCCGCTCTCCCGCCAAGTACCCCGGGGCCCGAGCACTGGCCAGGCCCGGATGCGCATCCCCCGGTCCCGGGAGCCGGTCGCCCCGGACCCGGGTGCCGATTGCCGACTGCTCCCGGGTGCCGACTGCTCCCGGGAGCCGATGCCCGGCCCCGAGGCCGACTGCCGACTGCCCAGGTGCCGATCCTCCCGGTCCCGGGTGCCGATCTCCCCGGTTCCGGGACCCACACGCACAGTCCCGAGGCGCGTTCTCCAGAAGCGGACCAGCTCTCCAACCACCCGTGTTAATGATGAGGCGACGAGGTGTGACGCGCCTGTCACCCGCTCCTGTGCAGTCAGAAGCCTTTTGACTTCGGCAGCGTGCTTCATCACATCCCGTCACATCCTCACGTCTCGATGACTCGGCCGCCTGCAGCAGACCTACTCCGGCATGGGCACAGCAGGCGGGCGTGAGTGACTGGACGTTCCTCCAACTCCGGCGTGAGCATCGCAGGCGGACGTGGCAACAGGAGAACTCACCAGAAGGTCTCTCTCTCCGTGTACTGGCACTGTGGACTCCCCTTGGCTTATAAAAGGAGGATCCGTGCCTCTGACTCAGGAGGTTCAGCTCCGTAAACCACTCAGGCAGCTCTTGCTCCTGGCTTAGACGACGAAGCTCTCTCTCGGTTGGAGCTCCGGCCTTAGTCACTCAGACTCGAACTCTCGAGGACTCTCACGCTCAAACCTTGGAGTTCCCGGGCTAGCTTCCGAGCACCCCGGGGCTCACCTTGTAACCACTTTCATCCGCCACAGATAGCAAAACACACAGGAGTAGGGTATTACGCCTCCGTGCGGCCCGAACCTGTCTAAATCCTCCTGTCTTTCCTGTGCGCCGATCCATCGATAATCCATCCATCGTTCCGCTGATACACACTAACGCCGACTTCGCCTGAGAACTACTCCCCTGGCCGAATCTCAAAGGGGGGTCTCCTGACTTCCCGCCGTCGAGGTTTCATCCTCCGACAAGTAGGGTGGCCCACATGGAAGAGAGAGGGAGATGGATGACAGTGTGGCCCCACATGCAGTGAGATGGGGAGTGAAATACTATGCACTATAATGGGTGGGGTCCTCATGTAATTGAGGGGCTCGGTTTTAATTAAAAGGACGGGCCCACCCGACAGTGAGAGAGGGAAAGGTTAATTACTTGGGCCCTCATGTCAGACAGAGGAGGCGTGGGTTCGGCGGCCGGCCGGCCATGGCGGAGAGGCCGTCAGGGAGATTGACGGTGCACGGCTGCTGAGCGGCGCTGACGAACGGAGGCGGGAGCGAAGGGGCAAGGCTTGGGAATGGAATGAGGGAGTCATGACAAGCATGATGAATGGTTTGGATGAGAGGGCTGAAGCGCGACGGCGGTAGGCGGTGACAAACAGGGGGCGGCGGTGAGGTAGGGCGGTGGACAGCCATCGCCGGTGACCCAGGGATCGGCGGAGGCAGCGGGGAAGGTTTGGTTGGTTGCGGTGAGACGAGAGGAGGGCGGAGAAGGGGTATTCGGTCTCTACCTTTGTTAGCGAGGAGAACTTGCGGTGGCGGCAATGGTGAAACAGCGGCGATGGACTGTACCGGCGGCCGCGCGGTTCGGGATCTCTCGGGGTGGGTGCGGCTTTGTGAGAGGGAGGAAGAGGAGAACAGGGGCTTCTGCGGCGGCGGCGCTAGCCTGGGGCGGCTTGAGTTCGAGCTCGAGCTCAACTCCTTATCGGTGATGAAAGCCTGAGCGGCGGCGAGAGAAGAAATATTCGCAGCGGCGGGACGGCGTCGCCGATGGGGCGGGCTTCTCTTTGGTGTGGCCGCGGCGAGTGGGAAAAGAAGCGGAGGGCTCGCTGGCTATTTATAGGCGGAAAAGGGGCGCTAGCCGACGGGCTAGTATGGCGGTGGTTAGGAGATATTTTCGGAGCTCCATGGCGCGTGCTGCAACCCGAGCTAGGAGGATGGGACATGATAGCGAGGGTGGTGTCAGCCGGAGGGGAGAAAGAGGGGTATGGGCGCGGCTTGGGTGATGGGACAGGACGAGCAGGCACTGTTGACCTTGGAGGCTTCGGGGAGAAGATATTTTCCTTGGCGACGTTTTATTGAACACGTGGAGCGCGTGAGAAAGAGGAGAGCGGAGGAGGAAGACGAGCCTTACACGCGGGGTCCACTGGTCGGCGTCCGCTGTGCTCGGCTGGAGGCATTGACTGGTGGGGACCTGGGGCTGTCGCGTGCGTCGCTCGCGTGGGTGGCCACGTGCGCAAGCGGGGTGAGTGACTGGCTGGGCCAAGCGGGAGGGAGGAAAAGGCCAACTGGGCCGGGAGGGAGGAGGGGTCGGCCCTGATTGAACAGTGAGGCTTGATGTTTTCTAGGGATTTATTTTGAGGGTTATTTGGAGGGTTTTGATTAGGGATTTAATTTGAAATTTGGTGTTTGATTTTTATGACATTCTCAGGAATTAAATCAAGGGAATTTGAATAGTGACTTTGATATACATATACATATATATAGATATGTATATATTTTTAAGAGAGATACTTAGGGAGGGTTTCAAAGAGGCTTTTGGCTTAAAATTTTAATTTGAGACTGTGACTTGGGGAAGTTTTTGGGGAATTTTGAGAGGGATTTATTTCAAAATTTTATCCTTGGGCCCACAAAATTCTTGAGACTTTCTAATGAAGATTTTTACCACCATGGTCGAGATGTATATATATATTTTTGGAAGAAAATGGATGGAGATTTTGGAGGGAAAAGATAATGAATTCAAAAGGGGTTGGATTTGGGTGTACACACACACACACACACACACACACACACACACACACATATATATATATAGGAGAGAGATTTTATTTTGGATGTTATTTGGGAACAGGATAAGAGGAGATTTAAAAGGGGTCTGGATTTGAATTTCGATTCGTATTTTGGGGATTTGATCCCCAAGGGAATTTGGAGATTGATGCAAGGGATTAGAATTGGAGGACCTCGAGGAAATTTTAGAATTTGAATTTAATTCTTGGGATTTGAGGGTTTTAGGAATATATAAATTTGGCAAATTTTGGGAAGGGAGTTTTTGATGGAACTTGAACTTTCGGGAGGAGCAAAATAAGGAGATTTTAAATGAAGGGCTTCAAAGGCGATTTTCGAAGGGTTTTTATTGGAGGGCTTCAAATTGCAAAATTTGAACCCGAGTATTCAATGGGGACTTTTTGGGAGGAGTGAAATAATAGCATTTTAATCAAAGGCTTCAGAAGGGATTCGAAGGAGATTTTGATTTTGAATTTTTCCAAGGAAGTTTTGAAAGAGACAATCGAATTGCAAAATTCGAGTCTCGGATTTTAGGAGAGAGTTTGGGACCGAGGTTTTAGGGTTTCAAGAAAGTTTTGATCTGAGATCTGTGGCACTTAGTCCTTAAACACACACAAAAATCCAATTTTTTTTTGAAATTTGGGTTTTTACTAAAATAGTTTTTTTAACGGCCTGGAAACCGGGGCATTACAGGCTGCTCCTCCCGCTCCCACCTCTCACAACCACACATCCAGGCCATCTTTGGCATATGTTCCAGAAACACTGTTAAAATCAAGAAAATAGAGAGGCGGCAAAAGGAGATGATGAGAGATGCCGGCAAGACCGTCTTTAGAGACTCTGAGGATGTTGTGTTTGAGGATCCTTTTGCTGAATATAAAGTTACTAGTGGCTTGGCTCAAGGTGCCGGTCCATCCAATGCACCACATGGTTTTGAGGAAGAGTCGGCAGGAGAGGAAGAAACCGAAACCTCCTCCTCTGAAGAAGAAGATACTGAGATTGCTGCTACTGCTAAGGGGGAGGATGTGGAAGAAGATGTCTGAAGTGGAGACACTGAAGTTCTTGGATCCAAGATGAAGTAAGTGTTGCAAGTGGTGACACGGAGAAGCTCCCTTCCAACGATGAGTTATTCCCCTTCTTCCCCTGCTTTTTATTCTTTTTTGGTGCCTTGATGCCAAAGGGGGAGAAAAATATGGAATGAAGGGGGTCCAATCTCTCTTTTTTTGGCTTTCCGGTCGGCTGTCTATCTTAGCCGGCCAAAAATTCCAACCCTTTGGTCGGAAGTTCCGACCCCCCTGTCCTTTGGCTTTCTAATTCTATTCAAACTCTTTTCTGTGATGGACATGCTATTGTTATGTGATTCTGGGATGTAATGACCGTTAGCTCTTATTAGCCTGCTAATTCAGTCTATTTTATGCAATGTATGATGTGCTCGGGAATGTGTTGCTTTGTTATTTTATCCTTTTTGTGTGAATGCCATGCCATATGTATCCATTTAATACTCTATATCCTGTCACACATTGCACCCCATGAATGTGAAGAGTTGGGCGAAACTCTCCTTACTTATCTCTTCAAATTATGCATATGAGTTTCACTCTCATACCTATATGCATACTTTAAGGGGGAGCTTCATACACCTCTCTTCATTCAAAATCAACTTATTTTCATTCTTCTATAAGCTTTAACCGAGTTGTCATCAATCACAAAAAATGAGAAGATTAAAAGTGCATCTAGCCCTTTAAGTGGTTTTTGGTTGGTTAATGACAAAACGGTTAAGGGACTAATGATTTCATTGAGCTATTTGCAGCAATTAGTCCCGGTTGCTTAGGCTGATGCATGGAGACCCCCACAAACATGATACAATGCGGCGAGAAGACTAGAAGCTTACTTTAAAATTTTCTCCATTTTTTTGAATTTAAGTCTAGGCAAGCCGTACTATCAAGGGGGGGTTCCAAACAGTGGTTCATGTCTAACCGAGTGCTCAAAGTCCAAATCTTGCCTAGAAGAGAGACACTGTTGCACAACACTTGCACTGGGTTTCGGTATGTTTTGTCTGTATGAGTCGGAAGTTCCGACCACCTAGGTCGAAGGTTCCTACTCATAGTTTCTAAGCCCGTGTTACGTGTTGGCCAGAAGTTCTGGGTCCTAGGGATTGGAACTTCCAGGGTCTGTTTTTGTGAGTAATGGCTACATGATGTAAGGATATGGGTTTTTAACCCTTCCATCCCCGTCAGAGCAGGTTTGGCTATTCCACTTTCTTTTTCTCCATCTTCTACCTTCTCCCATGGTTCCAAGACCTCTTCCACCTAGTTCTTGAGCTCCCATGTTAGTTTAAGAATAGTTCTAGGTGGGTCGTGAGGATTTACAGTTGTGAGTGAGCTTGGAAGAACTTGAGCAGTTGGGGATCGATGTCGGGTTGCTGTTTGGAGCTTATTACTCTTAGAGGGTAACCTCCTAGACGGTTAGGCATCGCCCGCAAGCATCCTCAAGCTATGGGTTGACCTGGGCAAGTTTGTGAGGGTGGACCTCACCTCCAAAAGGAAAAGAGGTAACTTTGAGTGGAAAACCAAGCTGATCTTTATGGTCGCTTAGTGAGGTAAGGGGTTAATTGAGACCCGGCTCCCAGGAGCTCCTCAATATAGATGTATGATCTTTGTGATCTGAACTTCGAGTAAAAATCACTTGTTCTCCACTCTACTTGCTCTCTTTGTGATTCGTGCTCTATCTCTTGATGTTCCTATAATCTGTACCTGTGTTGAGCTTCTCCCATACAGTCTCTCTCTATTTAGGGTACCAGTACTAGTGATTGAACTTGCTGTGAGCTGCTCGTAAGGGTAGCACGTAGCCGATCGGAAATTCCAATTCCAGGGACCGAAATTTCCGACCAACGCTCCTAGTTTGGCCGAGAGATCTGGTTAGAGGTTCCTACCACCTACTACTGGGACCGGAAGTTCTGGTCTGTTGAATTTGATCACTGCATTGTAAGAATTTCCAGGAACGCCTATTCACCCCCCTCTAGGCGACATCTACGGGCTTTCACAATAGTTGTTAGCCTTCAATCTTAGGAGTTCAAGCACTGAACGTAACATCGTGTACTCCTCAGCACAACCCTTTTCCTTATCATACAAAAGATCATTCGCTACCTTTTGTAACATCCCAAAATTATCTAAGCCTTTCACTACCCCCGTTAGCACTTCTGGCTCAACATGGTGCAACATCTCCTCCAGATTGAAATCCTCGTCATGAGATACATCATATAACAAACCATGACCATTATCCTCCATCATCACATCATCAGCATTATTCGTGATGGGTCCAAACCATGTAATTCTCAACAAAAACATGCTTCATCAAGTGCAATCTAATTATATCTAGATTTTTCCCATACTTTTTAGTTCCTACAATCAACGCATGGACACTTTATTTCCTTTTTCATCAAAGACAAGACATGCTTCTTGGTGGCTTCCACAAAGTGACATACTTCTGTAATATAATATGGGTGCAGTCTTGCCGTATTATACATCCATGCCCTGCAGTCCATCTACAAAGCCAATTTAATTAATTTAAAAGATATACCTTGATATTACAAATTTCATTAACACATATGCTGAAATAATTCTACACTAGATCTACTATTTTGTATTCCAAATACACTAGATCTACTCTTCATCAATATTGGAGAGTTGGTCAAAAATAGATCTAGTCTAGATCTACCCTAATATATATTCCCTAATTCTAGATCTAGACTAGCTAGATCTAACTAATTATGAGTTGATCTATATAATTAAGTAATTTTAATCTAACTAATTGAGTTCTCTAATAAGTAAACAATGTACCACTTCAAATATTGCAATTTTTGCAATAGATTTGATCTATCCGAGCTCCAAATTTTATAGAAATATATTCATGTCTAATATATGTACCATGGAAAATTTAGCAAAAAATAAACCAAAAAACTAAATTGATTCTTGCAAATGACACTAGAAATGACAAGCTCTTACCTTAGAAAACCAAATTCAACAAGAAATCCAAGGGCAAAACCATCCCTCCTCGATTTTGGAAGGTTTTGGGCTGAGAGAGAGAGAGGGAGAGAGAGAGAGAGAGAGCTGCTCTCGGCTTGTCTGAAGAGCAACTCTCTCAGGGAAGACGATAGGCACTTATCGATGCCTTTGTACAGGCAGTCCTCTTTAAGGGGCCGCCTGTTTAAGAGATTTACAATCTTCACAGGTGGGCACTTATGTGTCCCGCCTGTGGAAATGGGGTCATTTCCATAGGCGGGCCCGTTAAGCCGTTCGTCTGTGAACAGTTGTTTCCGTAGATAGGCTATGATGTGGTGCCCACCTGGCCTATTGCACAAGCGCAACCTCTTATGGCCTGCCTGTGAAGATATTGAGGGAGGGGGCATCGCAAAAATCAATTTTGTACTAGTGGTTCCTCCGAAGGTTTCTTTTGGCTACTACTATGATGGTTGATTTTTAGCCATACTTGAGGTACATGGAATGCTAATCTGACGTGCAGTTACAAATATGTGCTCCGTCGGTGTAAAATACAAGTCATTTTAAATAGGGAAAAGTCGACTTGACCTCTAGAAGTCTTAACGTTGTCTAAAACACACCCCTCAACTCTAAAACCATGTATTCAACCCCTCTTAATTTACAATACCGTGCAAAGGACACCCCTACGCTGGTTTTTACCCCGCTTTCATACACTGGGCGCTACATCAGATGCCACTTGTACAAGGTAGTAGGCCCCACATGTGAGTTCGGTGTCTCCTTCTCTTTCCCCCCTCTCTCCTTGGCAAGCCATTATCCACCCGTCCCGCTAGGACTGCACCATCCTTTGCTCGTGATTCCCTTCTCTACCTTAGCATTCCCCCTCTTCTTCGCCCACTCCTTTGGCTACATGGCCTCTAGAGATCCATGAGCAGAGGAAGACAAGGAGGCAGTAAGGCACACTTCGAGGAGAAAGCCCTAGTGCTAGGTTGCACTGCTATAGTGGTTAGAAAGGGAAGGAGACCAGTGGCGGCACCCCTCAAGGAGGAGCCAGGCAACGATGTTGCTAGGGGAGGTGACTTGCAAAGGCGTCCCTTGGGGAGGAGCTCGGCGACGGCATGGGCCTCGAGGAGGATTATCTACCACTCCCCTATGGCCGCCACGGAGCTCGAGCTCTTCCATGCGCGTGGCCCTGCTTCTGCCTCGCCTTGAGTTTATCACGACCGGGGATAGAAGTTTAGGGAGCTTGCCGGCAGCTTATATTCCTTCGTGAGCTCTGCCTCGCATTGAGCTAATCAGGGCAGTGGATAGATGATATGGGAGCTCGCCGACAGCTTTTGCTCCTCTACTGTTGCCACCATCTCTTCGTGAGCTCCCCCTAGCCTTGATCTCGTTGAGGCCGGGCATAGATCAGGGAGCTCTCTGACAGCTTCTGGTCCTCCGCCGCTGCCACATCCTCTGTGAGCTCTGCCTCACCTTGAGCTCACGGTGGCCGTCTGTGTGGGGGTAGAGAGAAGGACAGGGAGGGCTGATAGGTGGGACCCTTGATTTTTTTTTCTAACTAGAGTAACAAGTGAGTGCCACGTCAACGAGTCATAGACTAAAACCACCAATGTGTTACACAAGCGGTGTAAATTTAATTGTCTTGAGAGTTGAGGGGGTTGAATATTTTATTTTAGAGTTGAGGGGCGTATAGTGATAGATTCAAGTTTATTGTAACAAGAGCTTTCATAATATTACAATTATATAACTTTCTATATTTATGCTAAATAACTGGGTACTCAAAGTTGTTTAATGTTGACTTTGAAAAGTCTAAAATGACTTTTTTTTAGACCAGAGGGAGTATGGAGCCAAGTAATGGCCCATTTGAAACGCATAATTGAGAAAACATGTGAATAGGAAAAATATAAGATTTTGATAGGATTGCAAGTGTAAAATAGAGGATGATGGTTGTTTGAATAGACCACTGGAAAAACATAGGAATTAGAGAAGAGAAAGACTCAAAGAAAAGTTTTCATGATGTTAGACCTCATGTAACTTTCCTCCAAAATCTCTCCGTCTTAAGCCATTCTCTAGGAATTTTATAGGATTGTTGGTGTCTAAATCCTCTATTTCAAAGGACCAAATAGGAAACTTTTCTATAGGATGCAAACCCTACAAGTTTCATATTATTTCCCTATAAATCAAAGGGGCCCTAAGTGTTTTCTACTAGTAGTATTAACCATTGTTATATTTATCACAACTTTTCAAAAAAATAATTACTGTGATTTTTTAGTATAAATTTCTATTGCATTGTATTTTTTAATTTAAAGGTCTGTAAATCCATTGGATGTATTTTTCTCAAAAATAAAGTGAAAGTTTCCGCACAAAACCTATCTCACTTGGTTGCCCACCTAAAAAGTTTTCCTTGAAAGATCTATGCCCTAGAGATGCCTTGTTAGGGGACATTGGAAGATCTATGATCCTAATAGTGTGGCAGTAGTTTTGGTGATTAATGACAACCGATTGTTGGAACTAACTATTTCCATGAGTTGGTGTGATTAGGTTGAGTTCCGGCATCAAGTTAAAAGATTAGTGAATGTGTTGATGAAAAAGAGAAGCAATGGAAACTGATGATCAACATAAAAATGGTGAAAGAAATGATCAAGTGAAGAGATTAAAGATGCATGGTGAGGGTAAGCAAGTGGCTTGTCACCGATGGACCAAATCTGGTGGTAAAGGACAAGTGAAGTTTTTGTCGTGATGTATCGTACGAGACCATTAGAAGCTATGGATTATCAGCATCAACCATTTGAAGAGTTCAAGATGATGTGTCAAAGATCAAGAAGATGTTATGTGTTGATAATAAAGGTGGACGTTTATCAAGACAAAGGTATAATTGATTTGGGACTAATGCGCTTCATAAGTTGTAGGTGAATAGCCCTGACGGTGAAATGACTTTAATGTTGGCAACCCTCAAAGTGAAGAAAGAAAGTGGCATGAAGGCATTCCTATTGATACAACTTTTCTATTTACATTTGAGTATAGTAATGCCATACTATTAAGAGAGATGCAACGGTGATGTGTTTGTTTATGTCTCGATGCTCAAAGTGACCTATCCTAGTGCTACCTCGAGAGAAACCCAAGCCTTAAACTAACCTTTGAGTGGTTTTAGTCCTTGTTTTTGGTTGGGTTGGGTATCCCTCTGAATATGTTTTCCATAGAGTCTAAGTTTGTCAAAAATGGACTCTGGAGTAAGGAGTTATGATCGTTTTCGTGGAGTGCTATCAGGCTATCAGAGATGGCCAAAAGTTCCGATCACGGGGACTAGAACTTCCGATCCTGGTTTCAGTTTGGCTAACGGGGATTGGAAGTTTCAATCCACGGGATCGAAACTTCCGACTAAGTTCTCAGGTTGGCCAGGGAGGCCAACCAGAAGTTTCGATCGTCCCGACCGGAACCTCTGATCCTTGAATCTGTGTCTAATGGCTGGTTTTTAGGGGCTCGGGTATTTAAACCCCTCCACCCCCTCCATCCTTGGCTGTTGAGTTTGTGCAAGAGTTGACATTGCAAAGCCAAATAGCCCCTCCCAAATATCCTAACTTGGTGGGAAATCTTTGTGAGAGAGATTTGAGAAGTGATTAGGGTTGGATTGCGAGATTAAGAGGTTGAGAGCTAGTGAGCTTTACTCCATCTGTCAGAGGATAAACCCTCGACGGCGGGAAGTCGTGAGACCCCCCCTTTGGAGATTCGGCCAGGGGAGTTGTTTCTCAGGGGAAGTCGACGTCAGACGAATCGCCTGGCGCCCGGGAACAGGGGGCCCGAGCGGGAGGCGGAGAGGTCCGGACCGTCCGATCGCGGTCCGGACCGTCCGAACCTTGAAGATCACACGGAAGAGAGACAGGAGGCGTTTAGACAGGTTCGGGCCGCTCGGAAGCGTAATACCCTACTCCTATGTGTATGCTCTGTGGCGGTTAATATGGTTTGAGTGTCTTCAGGGTGTTCCCGGCGAGCTCAGGAACTTGGTGCCGAGGAAGGCGAGAGTGTGTGACTGCCGACACTAGACAGAGTATTCTTGCTAATCTTCCTCTTTTTTTCCCCCCCTCCCCGTCGGCTTGGATCCTCCTTTATAGAATCGGGGGAGTCCACAGTGCCAGGACGGGGAGAGAGGTATTTCCCGGTGAGTTCCTCTGTGTCTTCGTCCGTCTGCGACGCCCACGCCGGAGTTGGAAGAACGTCCTGTCGCCCCTGTCCGCCTGCGACACCCACGCCGGAGTTGGTATGGCACGGCGGGTAGGTCGTCTCGTGGAGCGGCCGCTGCAGGCGGCCAAAGTCTTGCGGATGTGACGGAGCGTACTGTGGCGGCCAGAGCGTGGGGAGTTGAAGCTCATGCGGTCAAAAGTTCTCCGACTGCACGGGAAAGAGGATGGGCGTCAGGGGCGACACGCCCCGTCACTTTGCCGTCAGCTCGCCATTAATGCAGTAGTTGGCGGCTGACCAGCCCGGACTAGCGTGCCATCAATGCGGTAGTTGGCGGCTAACCAGCTCGGGTCGGCCGTGTGCCCGGGCGCCGCACACGCGGGGCGCCGGGGCTGCAGGCTTCCCTCCCGGGGAAAGCACCGGGGAACGTGGGGCCCTCGTTCCCGTTTCGCCGACACCATCCTTTAAGCCACCGGTGAGCCTCCAAGGTTGTGGTGAGCCGCCGGAAGTTTGTGAAGGTTTTCTCTCACCTCCACAAGGAAAGAGGCAGTTGAGTGAAACCTGAGCTAGTTTCTAGTAGGTTGTTTGGTAGAGCAAGCCTCACTGGAGGTAGGTGGACATTGTCCAAGCTTGGGACCTTGGTGGTCACTTGTAAACGTACTAAGCCTTGGTGGTTGCTTGGAGACTAAAGCTTCTTCCTGGTTATTAGCTTGATGAGGCTTGGGATTAATTGAGATCCGGCTCCTTGGAGTCCCTCAAGGGAGAGTAGGATCATTGGATCCGAACTTCAGGAAAAATATCCTTGTCTCCTCTCTACTCGCTCTCTTTAGTGTTTATTGCTCTCTTTCTTGTAGTGCCGGTGATATGTATCTATAGTGTGCTCCCACCATATTGTTTATCTATTTAGGATTCCTTTGCTTGAGAATTATATTTGGTGTGAGCTACTCTTAAAGAGTAGTACACAGCCAACCGAAAGTTCCAGGTCTAGGGACCAGAAGTTCCGACTAGCCCTCTTGGTTTGGCCGAGAGACTTGGTCGGAAGTTCCTACCTTTGGGCCGAAAGTTCCGGCCTATTGAATTTGACCGCTACATTGTAAGAATTTTCAGGAACGCCTATTCACCCCGTCTAGGCGACATCTACGAGCTTTCAATTGGTATCAGAGCCTAATCTCCTAATAGGCTTCACCGCTTGGAGAGTTCAAGATGTCTGGGGATGGTGAGAAGAACCCGATGAATTCAACGCCTAACACTCAAGATAATACAATGTCAACAAGAGGTGAAATGTTCCTAGAACTTCTCTTGCTAGATTAAAGCTTGGAGAGTAAAGCTTCTTCCTGATTATTAGCTTGGTGAGGCTTGGGATCAATTGAGATCCGGCTTCTTGGAGTCCCTCAACGGAGAGTAGGATCGTTGAATCCAAACTTGGGCAAAAATCCTTGTCTCCTCTCTGCTTGCTCACTTTCGTGTTTATTGCTCTCTTTCTTGTAGTCCCGGTGATCTGTATCTATGGTGTGCTCCTACCATGTTGTTTATCTGTTTAGGGTTCCTTTGCTTGAGAATTGTACTTACTGTGAGCTACTCTTAAAGAGTAGTACACAGCTGGCCGGGAGTTTCGGGTCCAGGGACCAGAAGTTCTGACCAGCCCTCTCGGTTTGGCCGAGAGACTTGGTTGGAAGTTCCTACCTCTGGGTCGGAAGTTCCGGCCTATTGAATTTGACCGTTGCATTGTAAGAATTTTTAGGAACTCCTATTCACGTTTATCTAGGCGACATCTATGGGCTTTCATTCCTCACTCCGGCTGCTACCCTTGGTGAGCCGGGACCTTTGAATGGCCTGAAATCACTTGCACGTGGGGATCATGCAAGGAAGGATCTCAATATAATGAAGATAAAATAGTCAAGAAATCAATTGATTAGGGAGTAAAAAAAATGTGTGCCTTCTTGTGACCTTGGGTCACGAACAAGGGAAATGGGGATAGATGGGGAAATGTTTTCACCCGCATATCCTCACAAAGTATATTCAGGGAAGTATATGCACTTAGCCATTGTTTCAATAAAATGTAATTTATCCATTACAGTGGGATTTGGTCGGCTTTTATAACCTGGGAAGTGTACAAAGAAGTTACAAAGATGTACCTTTGGGGACCACAAACCCTAGGGATAGACTTGGTAGGCCAAGCCTCTTTCTGGACCACTTGGGTATAGCTATCAGGATTGGTTGGAGCTGGTCTCCTCACCACGTGGGAGGATATTCCATCTCAATAGTGATACCGTAAGCTTCGCCTTGACTTTGAGTTCTCCAGGCCTTTGGGGCAGAATGTTTTCGCCCCTTTGTCTCCATCTTGTTCAATCTCCAGCTCTGCGCTTCTTAGTCACCATGGACAAGACTTCAATAAAGACGAGCAAGCACTCGAAATCTAAAATCACAGATTTCAGTGGAGAAAACGACAATTGAGATCTCGGGGCATCCACCATGACCAAAGCCCTGCTGCGCGAGATAATCGCGAAAGACTGGATTTTGAGTTGGGATGATGTCCTGCTGCCTACGGGGGAAACCAATTCGTCTACCAGCCATAAGGGGTATACAGTCGTCTTCCAAGATTACTTCGAGGCTGAACTCCACTTCCCCTGTAGCTCCCTAGTGTCCAAGGTTCTGAAGCTATACTAAGTCAAACTCCTCGAACTCGCTCCAACTGCCTTCGTCCGCTTGAGTGTATTTGAGTGGATGGTCCGAAGTCGCGGCTGTGTTTCATGTGGTGAGGATTTCGCTTTTTCAAATAGTATTTGACACTACACCCAGCGAAATACTTACTTCGGCAGGATGAGTTTCCTCACACACTCTAGCCGCGGGAGTTCTTGGCCTATCCCCACCATCCCGGCGAACTGGGGGACGAAATGGCAATCGCGATGGTTTTACCACAAGATTAAAGTTGTCCCCGGTTCTAAGGAATACAAACTACTGAGTTATTCCGGGAAGGTTGCTAAGTTTTTGCCCCGTGCAAGGCTTCTGATATGAAGTATATCGATATTTGCTTTTCTCCATGCTCTTGCACCAAGACTGCACTTATTGTGACTGGAGTTGCTGCCACATACAGTAGCAAGATTTGACCTGCCTGTGGGGTTGCCAAGGTTGGCATATTTTGAAGGTACTTCTTCAAACTATCAAATGCTTCTTGACACTTGTCCACTTGAAATCCACTGCTCCCCTGAGTGTTTTGAAGAATGGGAGTCCCTTTTCGGCCGATTTTGACAAGAACCTACTCAAAGATGCCATTTGGCCTGTTAGCATATGTACTTCTCTCACGTTCTTTGGTGGTTTTATTTGCTGTGTTGCTTTAATTTTGTCCGGGATTGCCTCAATTCCCCTTTTTGATACTAGGAAGCCGAGAAGTTTTTCTGCTTGTACTTTGAAAACACATTTCTCCATGTTCAACTTGACCGAAAACAATCGAAGGTTGTTGAATATATCTTGTAAGTCAGTGCTATGCGTTTTCTCCTGCTTGCTCTTGACGACTATGTCATCTACATAAGCTTCTACATTTCTCCCTAATTGTTGTGCTAGGACTTTGTAGATAAATCTCGTGAAAGTTGCCCCTGCATTCTTTAGGCCGAAAGATATTCTAGTGAAACAATATGTGCCAAAAGGTGTTATGAATGACATTTTCTCCTATCTTCCCTTACAAGAAACACTTGATGATATCCTGAATAGACATCCAAGAAACTCATAAGCCCACATCCTGCCGTGGAATTAACTAACTGGTCTATTCTTGGTAGGAGGAAATCATCCTTGGGAAATGCCTTGTTCATATCTATGAAATCTATACACATCCTCCACTTGTCATTAGCCTTTTTGACTGGCACCGGGTTAGCTAGCCATTCCGGATGCATCACTTCTCCTGTCAATTGACATTTTCCTCAACTTCTGCTTTTTGGATTTTTGGTCTTCCCGTACCGCCGGGTTGTGTTTAATTAGTTTTCGATCGACCCTCGTCAATTCTTCTGGCGACCATGTGAAAACCTCCATATTCTCCTTGATAACTGCTAAGATTTCTTCTTCCACCTCACTTGTCAGGTTTTCTCCCAACATTACATATTTGACTGGTTTGTCTGAATCTAGTAGCACTTTTTTGGTTTTCCCCTATGGTATTGGTTTTTGAATTCTACTGAATCCATCTTGCAACCTTTGTTCCACTGCACGTATTCCCCTCTGATTAGGAGTTCCTTGCAACTCAAAACTTTCTAGTTGTAGGTTGGCTTCCTCAGACCGTTATGACTCCTTATGGCCCTAGCAGTTTCATGCAAATGTAGTTATGATGTATGACCGCTTCAAATGCATTGATTGCTGACTTGCCTAGAATGGCATTGTACTGGTACGACACATCAACTACATTGGAAACAATCACCTCAGCTCTTGCATTTCCCCCTTGTCCAATCACCACTCCAAGGCTATCTTCCCATTGCCATCAACTTGCTGTCCACCAAAACCTTGAATTGGCACTCTAGCCTTAGTTAGCCTGTCCATGGGTATTTGCATCTGAATGCCTTGAAAAATAGTACATCTGCTGAGCTTCCACCATCGACTAGTACCCTTTGGATTTCACATTGTACAATATCCAGAGAGATAACCAGGGGATCTTGATGTGGAAAAAGGATGCCCTCCACATCTTCTGGACCAAAAGAAATTATGATATTCAAATATACTAGTGGCTTCGCCTAGTAACTGGTCCCAACATGATTCACTTGCCGCACGCATATTTTTCTCTGCCTCTTAGATGCTACCCCGAGCGAAGAGCCACCAGTCATGGCATTGATTATTCTTTTCGGTGCTTCTTCAATTATTTTTACCTTTACTACTGATCCTACTTCTATCAAATTGTGAGCTTGTGGTTCTTGAATTCTGCCTTATTGCTTATTATCATATTTTGTTGCCTGACCGACCAAAATATATTGGATTGTCTTGCATTCGTTTGTTGTGTGGCTACATTGCCCATGTCACCTACAATACTTATTGAATTCAACCTGATATCTCCCTCTTTCTTTTCCTCTACCTTGTTCTTTCCATGGTATGCATTCTCGCCCACCATGGTGAAAAAATTTCTCCTCTTCCTTGATGAAATTCACCTGCTTCTTGTTTTCCTTCCTAAATTTCTTCCATAAACTGTCACTGTGCTCGGCATGGTTTTCCTCACTCATTAGGTTGCTTTGTTTATTCTTCAAAAACCTTTTGCCCAATATTATTTCTTCAGTATCTCTCCGCAAGTCATCTTCTACTCTTGCAAAGCTTTCCATTTTCTCAAATAGCTCTTTTGCCATGGTTGGTCTATTCCTTGCGAGATCAAACCTTAGTGGTCCTTTCAATAAGCCCCTTCTGGCTGCAACTATTATCATCGCATCATCTATTTGCTTGATCTAACAGCAAATTGTTGAGAACTTCAACATGAATTCTCTTATTGTTTCCGTTGGACGTTATCACACTGCGTACAAATCATCATGTTCCTTTGGCTCCTTATACGCCCCAATGAAACCAGCTCGAAAAGTATCCCTCATGTGTTCCCAAGAGTAGATAGATAAGCATGGAATTATTGTGTACCATGAAAGTGCTACTCCCTCTAGCATCGTGGAAAGTATTTTCGCCTTTGTTATGTCATCTCCTCTAGTCGCTTCGACTGCCGTCTCATACATCCTCATGTATTCATTTGAGTCAGTATCGCCTTTGTATTTTATGATGTTTGATAGTTTGAAGTTTGCTGGCTAAGATGCTATTTGCAAGTTCAGGCTTAATGGGCTTTTATCATCTATAGCTCGAATCCCTTGAAACTGAGGCTATAGGATTGGAATGTTTTAAGCTAGGTTCAGAATGTTTTGGTATATAGCCTGTGGCATAACTTGGTTTTGGATTGGCTGTTGAAATGTAGGCTGAAGAATTGGTTGTTGTGGTGTATGCTGGAGAATTGGTTGTTGTGGGAATTTTGTTGATTGTAGATTTGGTAAGTTGTGGGTTGTCATGTAGTATGGGGGTTTGGTTGTTTGGAAGCACTTGGGATGGTTGTACGAGTTGGAATGCTTTGTGTTTGCGACCATGTTAGAATGGGTATCTGGTTCGAGGCATTCGGCTGATTTGAGGAAGGTGGTAAGTTTGTGGGGTTTGGTTGGTTTGAAATGAGTAGCAAGTTTGTGGGGTTTGGTTGGTTTGAAATGGGTGGCAAGTTTGTGGATAGTGGATTTTGACTTGCGTAGGGGGTGAGAACGTTTTGCTGTGCTCCTCTATGCGATGATTCTAGGATATCTGTCACAGGTTCACTGAGCCCACTTGTTCCGGGTATTTGGTTTTAAAAATGCTGCAACCTTCGCAATTCTCTCTGCATTTCCTCATATTGCTCCTAGTTGACCATCAGAGCCCCTTGTGCCTATACCAACTTTACTAAGTCCACGTCACTCATGGGTAATGTGCTCCCTGCTCCACCTACTAGGTCGGTCATGGCATCTATTTCACTACTCCTATTTGCTACATTCTTGAGCTCATTTCCTTGCTCCTCTATCTCGACTCCTCTGACTGGATCTACTCTCTATCTTGATTGCTGAAAGACGTCGGCATATCTCGCCGGTATTGTTCTCACCCTTTGTGCCCTTGGGTGCATCTACCCCCCCGAATTCATCTTCTGGAGACTTGCATCCCTACGGACGGCACCATTGTTGTGACCTTGGGTTGCGAATAAGAGAAATGGGGATAGGCAAGGAAATGTTTTCACCAGCCTATTCTTGCAAAGTGTATTCAGGGAAGTATAGGCACTTAGCCACTGTTTCACTAAAATATAATTTGTCCATTACAGTGGGATTTGTCCACCTTTTATAGCCTGGAAAGTGTACAAGGAAGTTACAAAGATGTCCCTTTGGGGACCACAAACCCTAGGGATAAACTTGGTAGGCCAGGCCTCTTTCTGGATCACTTGGGGATAGCTGTCAGGAGTGGTTGGAACTGGTCTCCTCGTCTCGTGGGATAATATTCCATCTCGGTGGCGCATACCGTAAGCTTTTCCTTGACTTTGAGTTCTCCCAGCCTTCTGGGAGGAATGTTCTCGCCCCTTTGTCTCAATCCGCTTGGCCTTCTGGGCAAAATATTCTCTCACCTTTATCTTAGCGAAATGTTTTCCCCCATTGGGCTGATCGAAAACTTTTCACCCTTCCTGTACTTGGCAAAAATAGTTCCAACGGTTAGAAAGTGGTTATCACTATTAAGGTACCTTTCAGTACTGAAGGTTGAGAACAAAAAACTCTTGTTTTCCGTGAGCATATTTCTCAAACTGCTAAACGATGTATTTTTTAAAAAATATTCTATATAGAAGTTGCTTTAAAAAATCATATAAATACATTTTTCAAGTTTGCAATATCTAATAATCAATTAATCATGCGTTAATGGCTCATCTCATTTTACGTGATCATCATCTTCTTCCACTTCCTTCACATTCAAACTAAGCCTAAGGGATCATTCGAATGTAGAGGAAGGAGTGAAAACTCCCCTCGTTTTTCGTGAGCACGTTTCCTAAACTGCTAAACAGTGCGTTTTTTGTAAAAATTTTCTATATAGAAGTTGCTTTAAAAAATCATATAAATTCATTTTTCAAGTTTACAATAGCTAATAATCAATTAATCATACGCTAATGGCTTACCTCGTTTTTCATAATCTTCTTCTTCTTTCTCTTTACTTACCTTCAAACTCACCCTAAGTGCTGGTTGAATATGGGGTTCCGTGCCTAGTCCCGCTCCAACATACCTCTATATATTTTAATATTTTCCGACGGGTATGAAAAATATATGTATTTTTATACACGTGCCAAGTAAAACTTGTGAAACCTATTCGACCAACAAAATCTTTTTAAAAATATTTGGCATAAAAATCACAAGTGTAGATTTTTGCCTCAAAAAGTAATACATATATATATCACAATATTATATTTTTTATTGAGCTTTGCACATATATTACAGGAAAAAGTTGTCGAAGAAGTTGCATTTTGGAAACTAAATTCTTGTCTAACGTAATATGTGTTTTCATAAGCAGAGAATTAGCCAAATTCATTAGTTAAATTAATACCAGTAGTTGGATCAGTAAAACTCGGAAGAATTTAGAAGTGCTTGTCATGTTCTATTTGTCAGCATGCACCCGCCCTGAAGCTTGACAAATGGGCATTAATCTCTAGGCGGCGGCTATACACGCGTAGCCTTGGCTAAATCAACTTGTCTATATGCAATACAGTATAATAAGAGATTATGGTAAAGATAGCTTCAGGTCAATCCGTTGAATGCATCAACTTGTCTTCTTTTTTTGGGATAATTGCCTCAACTTGTCCGAAATCTCTGAATGGGCAAGCTAGGTGCACGTACGATGTTTTTCAAATCATGTTACAGTAAACTTTTCTTTAGCTCGCAAATCTACACTAAACTAGCTAAACCTATCTCGTAGCTCACCGTTGGCAACAAGCCGGCCGGTGATGTTCAGTCGCTCAGCAGCAGCAGCATAACCACAATCACAAACTCCATCCTACTTCCTTTTTTGAAAATTTTCCTTTGACTGATAAACATAACCGTAGCGAAAACTCATAGTAAAAGTTAAACCTCACCGCAACAAAGAGGGGGAGAGAGAGAGAGATAAGGAAGCTGTGAATCAGAGAAGCGTCAGCATGCATGCTTGCACAGCACCGTCATCACGTACGACACCACTCAAAAGTCAATGCTACGAGCCGCGCGCGCGACTCGAGCACCCACGCCACTCCCCACGGATTTCTGCTCCAAGTCCCAACAGAAACCCCACGCTACACCCCTACTCGGCTGCAGCTGTGCGGCGTGTGGTTCCGCCCGAAATTACGCACAAAACGCCCGGAAAACGGACGCGCCGCTACCACCCCAGGAAAGCTGGGCGAGCGACGCAGCGAGAGGCGGAAAAGCGGCGAAGGCAGGAAGCAGCGTCACGGCACGGCTGCGGCGCTAGCTAGCTAGCGTGCGCCGACGTAGCCGTAGTAGTAGTAGCCCGTACTCCCTCAGTCTAAAAAAAAAAAAAAGTCCACAGCCCCTCGCATTCCAAAACAAATTTAGTGATGAGAAAAAAACTATAGTATTTTTTTTAATGTGAATGTAAGTATTGGTGGATGGTTAGATAAAAAATATTAGAAAAATAATTTTTTTTGATTTATGAAAGGTAGATGAGGAAGTAAAAATTAATTTTAAAATAAAATTTAAAGTCTAGAAATTGACAATTGATTTATTTTGCTCTCCGCTGCGGATTTGCTTTCCGCTGCGGATCCCGAGCCCCCCACTTCCCCCTCCCGGCGAGAAAAAAAAGGAAAGGAAAAGATCCGACGCGATCCAACGGCTCCCGCCTCCCCGGCTCGCGTGATCGCATCGCATCCATCAACCCCACGTGTCGGTGATCCCCATCGACCTCTCCCGGCTCGAGCCGATGGACCTCCTGGCTCGGCTCCACGGCCACGCCGCATGATTGCGTCCTGGGCCACGCGGGCCCCGCCTCCCCCTTCCGTTTGACCACGGGACCCCCATGACATCTGGGCCCCACGCGTCAGAGACTGCGGCTTCTATGGGTGAAATGACGCAACTGCCCCTGGGCGTTTTGCCACTCGAGCCAGCGCCGTTACAATAAGCAGCAGTGGGGCAGCTGCGTTCAGACTGCTACTTCCTCCTCCTGCTGCTGCCTCTTCTTCCTCCCGAGAAATCATTAAACAATCGAGCTGGGCTGAGCCGAGGCGAGGCGAGCAGAGCATCGGCGGGGAGGAGAGCATCGCTTCGGAGGACTCCCCGGCCACCGCGAGCAGATCCGGGCGGCGGCGGAGGCGAGGCGGATGACGAACGGGGCAGGGGGAGGCGGTGGAGGAGGAGGCGGGTTGGGGGGGACGAGGGTGCCGACGTGGAGGGAGCGGGAGAACAACCGGCGGAGGGAGCGGCGGCGGCGGGCGATCGCGGCCAAGATCTACGCGGGACTCAGGGCCTACGGAAACTACAACCTGCCCAAGCACTGCGACAACAACGAGGTGCTCAAGGCGCTCTGCAACGAGGCCGGCTGGACCGTCGAGCCCGACGGCACCACCTACCGCAAGGTAATCCCTCCCACCCGATCTCGCCGCCATTCTCCAATGCCTTCCTCTCTCCGGCCAATCTTCGAGTGAATCCTGCAGCTAGCTCCGCGCCATGGGATGGGAGGGTGGCGGGAGTTGTTGTCATTCGGTTGCTCCACCTCAGCCGGAGCAATCCTGGGCGCGACTGCGATCTGCGTCTCTGCAGCTTCTCCGTCTATCTGCTCTAGCTAGCCTCTTTTTTTGGGATATGAGCTCTCCATTTTGCTTCGATTTGGGCTGGTTTGATGTCGACGAATCAGCTAAAGACGGCGTGCGGCTCTGTTCAGCAATGCGGTGATTTTGTTGCTTCAAATTAAGGGTTGATCCTGGATGCGCGAAATTTGATTTGCATGCGTCTTAAATCTGTTTGCTATGGAACAATTTTTTTTCTTTGCTTTGAGCTTTCTTGTCTCGCGAGATGTTTGATTTGGGGTTGCCGAGCCAGGAGTGTGTGAGCTAGATAGATTTGGTAATGGCGAATGCATAGTTGACTACTCAGCTTAGCAAGCTCCAGAATTATCATATCTCAACTGAAGGGGAAGACAGTTTTTGAGGGTGACCGGTTTTGCGTGCCATATAATCTTTCACCAAAATTTGCAGTACACTTTTAATGGTTTCTTGCATGGTTCAATTGACAAAACTACGCACCCATATATATACATCTGTATTGGAAATCACCACGTTGCGTTGCTTGCTGTGACTGGCAAGAAGGTATTTAAAGCTGCTGGGTTCAGTTGATGATGCAAGTTTTAATGGTGAGTTCATAGACAAACATGAACATAACAGTGTGCTACTTTCCTGCATCCGGGTAAAGATATGATAGAGGGGTTCACAATTCACATCATAAAACACAAAGCACAGTCCAAAATTGCACTCTTGTGGTGATTTTTTTGCCTTGTGCAAATGAGGCCACTGCTTTCAGTGATCAAAAGCAGAATTTTTAACTGTGCTCTTTTGAGGCTGCTGCAGAATAGGTTAGTAGTACAGGACAAGAGAAGTCCATAGGCACACCCACAGTGGTCACAACAACCATGCTTTTCTGTGGATTGATTTGTATCTAGTCTAAAATGTAGCATTTTTTTACAAGATTGCTAATAACGCACCATTCGAAATTTTGGGTAATTGCTTATTTGGAAAGAGAATTCTTTGAGGTATATTTTCACTACAAAGATTTTTGTAGATAAATTGGCATGTTTCTTTTCAATTTTTTTGGAGGTTTGACATGCTTAAATTCTGGACAATTTCCTTCATGACCTACAGCTGTTGTCCAGTGCATTCCAATTTTTTTTGGATGGATGAAATTGTGTAGACATGTACTAACTGAAAGTGTCTATCCTTCTGTACTTCAGGGATGTAAACCTCCTCCAGCAGAGCGTCCTGATCCAATTGGAAGATCGGCTTCGCCAAGCCCATGCTCTTCATATCAACCAAGTCCACGGGCTTCATACAACCCAAGTCCTGCATCGTCCTCCTTTCCAAGCTCTGGATCCTCCTCCCATATCACTCTTGGTGGAAACTTGATTGGTGGTGTCGAGGGAAGCTCCCTCATCCCATGGCTGAAGACACTTCCGTTGAGTTCCTCGTATGCCTCCTCCTCCAAGTTCCCACAACTTCACCATCTATATTTCAATGGAGGTTCCATTAGTGCACCAGTGACACCTCCATCCAGCTCCCCTACTCGTACACCTCGCATAAGGACTGATTGGGAGAATGCAAGTGTTCAGCCACCATGGACTAGTTCAAATTATACATCTCTTCCCAACTCTACACCACCAAGCCCAGGCCACAGATGCACCAGACCCAGCATGGCTCGCAGGATTTCAAATATCATCTGCTGGTCCCTCATCGCCAACATACAATCTTGTTTCGCCAAATCCATTTGGGATTTTCAAAGAGGCTGTTGCCAGCACTTCAAGGGTGTGCACCCCTGGTCAGAGCGGAACATGTTCCCCTGTAATGGGTGGCATGCCGGCTCATCATGATGTTCAGATGGTTGATGGTGCGCCGGATGATTTTGCCTTTGGGAGCAGCAGCAATGGCAACAATGAATCACCTGGACTGGTGAAAGCATGGGAGGGGGAGCGGATACACGAAGAATGTGCCTCCGATGAGCTGGAGCTTACTCTTGGGAGCTCAAAGACTCGTGCGGATCCGTCCTGATCGTGCTTCAAGAGCGTCTCTTCGTCCGTTGGGTTTATTTCATATTTATTTATATGCTGCTCATCTGTTTTTTAAGTTCAGTGTTTGTAGAAAGAGAGAAGGGAATTCAGAGATCCTACCATGGTCCTCTGCAGATGATATCCATCCTCTTTCAGGGATCTGAACTTGTTTTAGCTTATGCAACTTATTAACTTTTTTCTTTTATTTACTTTGTTTTACTTCTTTGTTTTGTATTTTTTTTTCTTTAGAGTTGATAAGAAAATATGGGAAGGGAAAGGAGTGCTTGCAGGAAAGGAGTTCTTTTATTTTTTTTCATGTGCTCCCGTAACAAGTTTTAGCTGTCCTTACTATGACTGTTGTCTCTGTACTTCTGTCGGAAGTGTGTACATTGTACGTGAATCATTGATTGGATTCTGTTATGTCTTTTCTGATTGAAGTTGCTAGTATTACAAGTTCATGCTCCCTTTTTAGGATACCTTTGTCCAAGTTGATGTTTACATTATCTTGATGAGTTGCTGTCATTGTCCTACCTTTGTGTATTCTCTCCAATTATAGAAGGTTTCTCTCCTACCACATTGCGACACCACCGATATCAGAGTGTCTGGGTTGCTTTTGATGATTTGTTATCCAATTATTTCGTTCTAGCAAGAGTTCACTACGGCACTTACAGTCTATAGCTTAAGAAACAAGAAGCTGCAAGGTAATATATTCTGAAAGAGAGTTAATTGGAGGCACACATACTCTTACAGGCACATGCGTGTGAATGTTTGTGTGAGATATTCTCTCCGGTCAAAAATATTTTACATTTAAAACAAGATTCGGTCAAAATTTTAAAAATTTCAACCATTAACAATTTCTCAAATGCTTAGTATATTTAAAAACAAAAGAAATAGTATGTGTATATTTGCCTCGAAAAGTACCACCACAATATCATAAACTTATTATATTCTATAAACTTATTCTAATACAAAATTGATTGTCAGAATTTCAAAAGTTTGACCGAATTTTGTTCTAAACGCTAAATATTTATGACTGGAGCAATTAACTTTTCTTTTTTTTTACCTCAAGTACATCTGTGCAGGGATAGGAACAATTTATGACCTATGAGACGCCTGTTTCATGGTGCAGGAAGTGAGGCTGGTAATTATTGAGTTACGGACGATTCGTTCTGTTACTGAACAGTAGGTCTTATTTCTTGTTTCACGAAACTAGTGCAACAGTACGAGAAGATTTCTGGCAACACACAGATGATACTCACACAGTTGCACGAAACAGTGTTTACCGTGCATGTCTGTGCAGACGACACCCCGACCAAAAAATAGATTGCACTGTTAGACTAAAAAGGCTATCCCATATGGAATTATCTTTAGATAGCTCTAGTCCAGGAAAGAACTCGGCTGGCAACAATTTTTTTTTTCGCCGATTAACAAATGATCGGACCAGCATTGATCTTAACAAGCTTTTGGGTGTACCATTGCTATTCATTATATAGGGTTTGGTCATAGCAGGATCAACTAAAATCCCAGTATCACAAACCAGAATCTGAACAGCATGTCATCAGTAGAAACGTAGCACAGGTTCATGCAGACCGGCCATCATGATGCAGCAGATTTTTGTACAAAACTAGTCAGGAACAGTGTACTCAACAAAAGCTTACTGCAGCCATTATAATGGGTCTCTGTTAGTTACAGCATGTGACAGGTCACAGGGTATGGTTGCCAGCATCATGCAATGCAACTCCAGTGCATGGTCTTGTACAGTAATACCAGAATGAACCAAATACATTTACAGTGCATCTCAACAGGATTCACATCGGAGCTCCAGTGCTGCAAGAAAGTCAGTTTCCAGTAAGGCTATACCTCCAGGACCTTTGGCTATGGCTATACACTGCCTGTGAGTTCTGCCAATGGTCCCCTATGGCCCCTAGCCTCCTCAGGAAGGCAGGGACTTGAACAGAACAAAGATATAGGACATCATAACTTCAAGAAATGTAGAAATAATCTTGCCGGGCCAAGTTCAAATATCAACATTCAGAAGAAATTTTTTTTTTCTCCTTTCATTCATCACACAAACGTAACAATTATATGTACAACATTTACAGAGTGATTTGTCTGTTTGTGGCACTGGAGAGATGATCTATTTGATGGCAACGAATGGCAAACTGTACAGTTGATTAATCACCACTCAGGAGTAAGCAGAGAGCACAAAGCAATACCTAGAGATACCAGTTGGTAATCACCAGGGGACACAATGTGTGTCAGAAATATAGAGGCGAGAATTAATTTTCGACCTTCTCAAATAATTTGGAGAGAGCTCTGTAGAGGGTAGTGGCAGCAGCTGGCCTGCTCACTGAACCAAGAAGGATTTCTGATGCCTTTATTGGACCACCATAAAAATGGGCATTCACTGAATGTCGAGTTGATACAACACTTCCATTAAGCGCACAGCCCACAAATGCCCCTGCCAGAGAAGAAGAGTTGAAAATGACAAAAAGGGAAACAATGGAACAGCGATCGCAGATAATTAATTGAGTTGACCATACATGTCCATAATTGTCATCAATTATAAGTATAGCTAGGACACAATACTGTTGGGGGAAGCTCCCAGAAGGATGCAAAATTTCAGCGTGTTTCATGACATTTCAGTATTCAAAATCAGTTTTTGAAGTTTCAGCTAGCTTCAGACAACTTATGGAGTACCTAAGCTTCAAATTTTCAAAAGAGTTCCATGCCAGATCAATTTTCAGCATTCCTGGGGTGTCCCATAAAAACTAAGGGCCTGTTTGGATCTCAGATTTTACCAAAACCATATTTGAGTAAACACGTTTTAAAGAGTAACAAACTAAAGCTCTGTTTGGAATGTCTAACAAACTTGTGGTCAAGCAATTCAGGGTTTTCCTAAAACCAGTCTTTTGCGTCATGGGAAAAATGCCCCCGCAGTTTTTTTGGTCAAAAAACGTTTATGGTATGCTCATTCTTCTTGCTGATAGAGGAGATGGGGGCTGGGTTCACTGGTGACTACAGAGCGTTGGGCAGGAACTGATGGGGGAGGCAGGACTGGGGAGCGACCACCAGAGCATCAATGATGTGGCATGGCTGGGGCACCAGCGACCACCAGAGCACAGCCAAAGCATCGCTGTGGAGGTGGGGATGGTGTGCAAACAGCTACAACAGTGCGGATGAGAAACCACTGGCAAGATTGGGGTTGGGCCACCAACAACCACTGGACTACTGGAGTGCCAACGATGAGGCACCGATGGTGGAGGCAGGGGTGCAGCGCTAGCAACAACTGCAGTGTGGACGAGGATCTGTTGCCAGCAGCGATGCCAGATCCTACTTGAGATCAAGAGATTGTGAGATCATGAAGGAGAATGTGGATGGGTCAGGGCATTGAGGAGATCTGTAGAAGCTTCTAAAACATGAAGTCTAAGATTATTGTCATAGCTAGGAGCCAAAGATCTTTATCCTGTATCTCTACTACTATAAAAGCAGAGTTATCCTCCTCCTCCCCCCACGTAAAAACCCACCCTCCTAAAAAACCACCTCACCCAAAAAAACGTGAACCACTCTCCCTAAAAATACCACTCCACCAAAAAAAAGGTGTTCCCACAAATAAACCCCAAACCCACCGTCTTCCTATAGATCCCGTTGCAACGCCCAGGCATGGCACTAGTGGTTTGAAAACCGATCATGTTGTGTAATGTTTCTGATAGCATAAACTTAACATTTCAAACAAACTATAATCTGAATTTACACCCTTTGAAGTTTGACCGACATCAGTGTGCAATTGTGCATCCAACCACTACAGGATGCTGAAACATTGAAGATAACAGTAACAATGATACTCAGCTGTTCTAGCAATCACTATTTACAGAAGAATTCGTATGAATTTAATGCTATTAATTCACATTTCTTTTAGTTCAAGAATTCAACAAGTCAGATTTGACTATTGAGCAACACAAAGTCACAAAGCTGCAAAAATTTGTCTCACTTCTCCCATATGAACATATGCAAATAAACAAATTACAATTATGTTATATCTAACAATTTACTCCTCAGGTACCTCAGTATGACGTATTGATTTATTAAATTATCTGAATGTGGTACTTTGAAGTGGCTAGCTACAATTCCAAACCATCATGATCTAACTTTATTGAACTGCAAGGAATGACAAGTTTGCAGATGCTTGTTGTCTGTTATAAGCTATAATTAGTTAAGTGGCCACTGGAAATGGCCACATGATTAAAGTTCTCCAAAACTCCTTTTACTTTTGAAATAATTGTTATTCTAAACACAAACAATCATATAGAGAGTAAAAGTCTTTAAGCAATGTTGGTATGTTGAACAAAAATTCCTTTGTGCAGCCAGAAGACATTAAAGACTAAACAATTATCACAAAATTCAAATGTGTACGGTATTTGACTTTATAGTGTTTAGTAAAAACTAGTTCTTGACAGTTAAGTCCAAGCAGTGATGTCCATCGCTGTTTGGCTAAAAAGCACCAGGTAAAAGATAAGAGCTGCTTAGAAACAACCAGCCTATTGGTATCAACAATTGTAAGTTGCCTTTTAACTGCATGTTAGAAAGTAAAATGTGAAATAAGGAGCTCACAATCAATAATGCGATGCACACCCAGATTAGTTTAGATCATTCAAAACTCAAAGAACCTAGCATCTACTCCCTGAACTATATGGTATTCAAGAAAACTTGATCATGTGTGGGTTTGCACGCTAGTGAATAACCAGGGAAGAATGGAAGAGTACTTTTATAGGCCAGCATGGGCAATGGTAAAATCGGAAGTTCAGTCCTGCTCAGCTGCTAGTTGTTTGAATCATACCTTTGCTACAACTGTATGTGTAACAAGCTGCATATCCACCATCACCAGCGCGAAAATCAGCCTCTGCCACTCGCCCAAGATGACCAGCAGAAGCACTAATGCCAGCCCCAACTGATAGATGTGCATTTCCACTGAAAGTTCTGATGGCATCAGTATTCCTCAGAACAATGATGTAATCAGCTAATTCACCTCCAGCCTGCAAGGCCAATACACAAAGAAATAAATGAATAAATACATATGTCTTTGGTGAAACGAGAACACTTGAGCCGTTGCAATGACCTGAACTCCATATCCAACACCACAAGTAGAGATGGCAGAAGGAGGTGACCAGGAACCATCAGCCCTTCGAGCAACAACCAATCCAGTACCAATTTTGTATGTGATCATCATTCCAACATTTACCACAGTAATTATAGCAAGTCCTTTTGCTTGTCTAAGAATCGAATCAGGGATTGACTTCTCAGGTTTCAAATTTCCAACCTTAAAATTGCATTGAAGCACAGAAAATATGATTACTGTTCTAACTGATTCCAAAATGACTGATCAAACAAGAAACTGGACAAAACAGTCTTAAAAACTTTATCATGGTCTCACAAATTTAAAAACAAGTTGTCAGCTTATGTAACTGAATATATGAAGCAGTGAACACTAAATAGCTAACAATGCTTCAGAGCAGCATTTAGTGTAACTTGGTGTAGCCAAAAAAAGAAAGGGTAAAATTTCCATAGTGCAATCTTAACGTTGTCAAATGCAAAAGGAATGAATTCATTTGAATTTCAAAAGGGTCTTCTAGAAAATGCTATGTAGGCCACACCACTTATTTCTTCCTCAGGCAGTACAAAGCATATGCTGTAACTGTAAGGAACATAACATAGAGGATGCATCAGAATGATTACATGATTTGAACCTATAAAATCATCTGAAATCTAGAATAAATGCTCACATTACTTGTAAATGTTCAAATTGAAACTTCATGTAATACTGGCTTGTGAAATAATTGTAAGCACGAAAGTCAGAATTTTTACATTGTGGATAGAAATAGAATAGAGGAATAATGTAAGAGCTTACCATGGCCTGGAATGGTAAAGAAAAACATAATGATTAACGAAAAGGCTTTGAAAGAAAAATGGTTTGGTTGAGTTAGGTTTGATAAGATTATCAACTTTGCTGAAATGTATTGGAAAATGAATTATGTGGTGGACTAAAGCTGGCTAGAGTTATAGCAAACGCATTTTAGCCTTAGGTTGTGTTGGGTGGTTCAGCTGCGCAAAAGAATTAGAATTTTAGGGAAGTTCAGTTGGTTCCTAGTACTCACTCATTAGCATTGTGATAGTCATGTAACTTGATAGAAATAGACATTCAATAATTGTTGGTTGAGCAGATATATTTGTCGGAAAGCAAACAAGGCATAACAGCACACATTTTGGGGTGATATACATGAGAATACAGGGTTCCAGACCAAAAAAGGAATGGTAAGCAACCAAGCTAACATGGACAGGTATTAGAATTAGAATTATAGGATGGCCATACCTTAAAATATCCATATATAGAATTTACAGCCTTGTATATCTCATATTCCATTGTCCCAGCCCATGGTAAGTTTAACCATGACCTCAAGGTGCTCAGGTCTGTCAAATCATTTGTCGGAAGTTGACAAGCACGGCTGGTCTTATTCATCAAATAAGGCTGAATACACTCAAGACGTACTCCACAAACATCACAGACCCTTTGAGGTTCTGAAGTGCTGAATTTTGGAGGCATCAAGCTTCTACCCTTTGAGCAACCACCACAGAATAGTCCGCCACAGAAACGACAATGATGGCGAGAGCAAATTATTGGATGAAAACGAGCTCCACAAAGCATGCAAGAAGGAGCAGCACTATCAGGCAGCCAGTCTGTTGGTTCTGCCTCAAGGAGTGCATGTTCAAGACCAACACTAGCATCTGCAAGTGTATCAGCCTTATCCTTACAAGCCTCTTCAAGAAGCAAATGTGAAATCAGAGACATGCCTTGCCTCCCGAAATCATATGATACAACAGACAATACTTTATCTTTTCCTGCGGCAATCATCTCAGCAAGCACATCCCACATTGTCATCTCCTTATTTTCTTCATGTATATCCCACATATCTTCTTCAGGGAAGTACCCACTATTAGCACCAAAGCCCTTTTGCCACTCCTCGTGGTCATGCTTCGTCATCGGTGGAACAGATGGAGGTACCCATATGCCAGTTTGATCACGAAGAGGGCAATCATAGTAGATGTTTTCTACTGATTCCTTTGTGGTGGTCATTTCACGACTGCACTCATAGACATCTCCAACACCAGCGCTGCCTACCACGTTATTTCTGGCAAGAAGAACCTTTGCCCCTTGCTTGAATGTGTGGGTTCCCTGGTTTTTCATGAGAAATCATAAAAAGAAACAATCTAGCTAAGTCCATAGTGATACTAACATAAAAATTGTACAAATAGTTTTTTGGTCAGAAAACAGAGAGATTGATGAAGTATATCCAACTGTTGCTATTTCAAGGAGCTTCCATGCATTGATCATTAGTTAGGCATTCCCAACCATATGGATATCAATATATCATGCTTAGATACATAGAAAAAGTATCTCTTTATCTTTCTTAGTAGAGTAGCATATGCATCTAGAAAAACCAACACACCCAAAGTAGTTAACATATAAACTACAGTCTGAAAATTGCCTGAAAAATATGCATTTGTGTATCTATCACAGCATTAGCAAACTTCAAAATACCCAAAGCAAGTGCAAACGTGAGAATTCTTTTGCCCTCGCAACTCTACACCTGCAACAACACCTAAAACAGCAACCTGCCACACACCAGCAGCATTGCGTATGTAACCAGCCCAAACCGTCCCCTCCTAAAAGCTCAGACCTTTTCGTCGCATTAAGCATCCCAAAAAGGCCAAAACAGGTTACATCCTTCAACTCCCCTTAATCAAACACGCTCTCCTCCAATTCCATACTGTAAACAACCCGTCACGCAACCCCTTCAATCTCTACAGGTTATATCCTTCAACTCCCCTTAATCAAGCATGCTCTCCTCCAATTCCAATTCCATACCGATGTACTGTAAACAACCCGTCACGCAACCACTTCGATCTCTACAGCAAAACCGAATTATAATACCTGGATTACCGGCTCCTCCGGACAGGGAGACGCCTCGGGCTCCTCGTCCCACATGACCGGCGGCGTGTCGCAAACCCTAGCCTCGCCGCCGCCGCCGCCGACCGCGTCGTCTTCTCCGAACTGCGGGGGCTCGAGGTAGTCGATCGGAGGGTAGAGGCGATCGGTCGCCGCCATGCTGCGGAGGAGGAGGATCGGAGCGCCGCACGCTTCTAGTTGGATCGGTTTGCGATTTTCTTTGGGGATTTCGTGACTGCTTAGTTGGATTGCAGGCGAACGGGAGGAGGACGAGGAGGAGGGAGACGGCGTCGACAAGTTAAATTTTGCGGGGACGTGTAGGCTACAACAAAGATTGGGCTGCCGCTTTTTTGCGTTTTCGACCTTAGTATGTGTCGTATTTGACTCATGCAGTTGCAGGTATTTTTTTTTCTGTTTTTTAGAAGTTGGTTTGGGACTCTAGTAATAATCTGTGTTAAAAAAGAAGCGAAGCTTTTTTTTCCCCTGAAATATTTGGATACTAACTTACTGTAATAACAACCTTTATGTATCGGCAACAGCATTTTCTGGGGACTACCGGTAGTCTGGTGTAGAGTTCTTCACTCTTTTTTATATCAAACTTCTTTTCCCTTTTTAGCGCAGAGGTTCTAGTTCTACTACTCCACAGTAGTCTACACGCTGTAGATGAGAAGTGAGAGGAACATCAATTGTGTCCATCTGTTGTTTTACTTTTGCGTTGTAACTTTTAATCAATAAATGAGCGAATTACATGGTTAGGTCACGTCTTGTTACTAAGAGATCTCCAATAAAATGACATTTGCTCTTTCGAGCCAATTATGGTAGAACAGGGAATACAGATCGTTCAACATGCTATCTATTTTGATGGCCAAACCAGCCCAGCGATGGCCCAAATAGGTAACCACTAGCCAAATGGTGGGCCCCATGTCCCCGACCTCCTCGTCAGCGCTGCTCGGGTTGTGATGGCCCTACGTAGTTGCGCACCGTCCACAGCGCCGTCATCAAGCTCGGCGCCGTCCTGACTCTCTCTCCTCTGCTGCGGCGGCCATTCGCGGCCGCACGTTGCCGCCATCAAGCTCGCCGCTGTGGTCGTCAAGCCATCTACGGACGCGCGCCGAGCCCCGCACCAGTGGCCATCTCTGCCCCGAGCTCCGTGCTGCATCTGATCTTCGCATTAGCGCTGCCTTCGCCCTAAGCCCCATACCAGCGGCCGCCTCCAGCCCAAACTCCGCCGCTCCAGATCTGGAGCTCCGCTGCTCCCTTCCACCGCCGGCCCACTTGACCGCTCTACTCGGCTCGCTGGTGGTGTCGTCGGGGGGTGTGTAGGGGGAATAAGAGAGAGAACAGAGAGAGAAAAAGAGGGAGACACTGACACGTGGGCCCAAACAATTTAGAGAGTGGCAAATGGCCATTTTGTTGGAGCGCGCAATAATTTTGACTATTAATTTTTTTGGGCTAGCTACTCGAATAGAGATTTAGAGATCCCAAAATGGTCATTCTATTGGAGATGCTCTAAGTTGTACATTTAGACTAGGCACCTGTAATGCCCATGTTTTTCTTGTTTAAAAAACTATTTTAAATAAAAATCTAATTGCAAAAATTTGGCTCTTAATTGGAATAGTGATTATTCGTGTCATGTGTGATCTCAAGATTTCCCCTCAAATCAGTCCCTAGAACCCCTCAAAAAATTCCCCCATTTTTTCCCTGATTCCAAAAATCCCATTCAAATTCAAATCCAAATCCAAATTCAAAATCCTCAAAAATAATTTAAAAACAACCTCTGAAAAAGGGTTAAGTGGCACTGTGCAGGTAGGCCGCCCTCTCTCCCTTTCTCGGCCTGCTCTCTCTCTCCCTGTGTGACCTGTTTGGCCCAACCACCTGCGCGCGGCGTTAAAATCCGTGCGGGCCCCGCATGTCAGCCACTCATCCTATCATGGTCCGATTTTTCGGGAATTAAATAATTAATTAATAATAGATTTTTAAGAATTTATATTAAATTGAAAAGTAAATTAATCAAGTAAAGTAAAAAATGGGAAATAAAAATTTTCTTTAATAAATCAGTGTCGAAATCATTTTTAATAAATTATTTATGTGTAATTACACTCTCTGAAATTTTCTTGGATTTTTCGGAGCTCTAGAATTAATTTAATATTACAAAGATCAATTTCAGTAATTATTTGAACAAATTCTAAATTCTTTTTCTCGGGTCGTTTCTAGTCCAACTCCTTAGTACCTTTCTCATCTACCCGGACTCGGGCTGTCGTCCCCGAATCCCCAATTTCCTGAAATGTCCGATTTCGAAAATCCCCCAAAATTCCAAATCCGATAGACTCAAATATATTCAATTCCTTTTTATTGAATATCCATTATTTCCTTTTGATTTAAATGACCTTGTTCCCCACAAAATTCAAATCCTTAGATACTCTGAGTTTTCCAATTTTCGGATTCCACAAAATATTTCCGAGTTCTCGAATCCCAAAAACAATATCTAAACGTTCGAAATATTCCAACATTCCGAATATTTCCCCAAATTCCGATATTCCAAAATAATCCTTGGATTCCCTAAATATCCCAAATTCTAAATTTTTCAATTTGGCATTTTTCTGAAAAACCCCCCTATTCTTCTTTTCCCTTCTCTCTTTTCCTTTTTGTTCACCCTCTTTTCCTTTCTTTTTTACTGTTCATATTCCTCCTTCTTCCTCCTCTCTCCTTGGCCTACATCCCAAGCCACCCCGGGCCGAGCTCTCCTCGGCCTCGCTCAACCCGGACTGCACCCACCCTCTGTAAGCCTCGGCCCGCACCACCGCCGCCGTCGCCAGGCCCAGCCCGAGCCGCCATCTCCGCCGGCGCCCTAGACCCGTGCTGCCACTGGACTCTCGGCGCCACCACCCCACTGTGCCCTAGCCGCCCCCCCTATATATTGCGTGGCTTCTCTCCCTCTCCACGCCCTAATCTCGCTGCCACCCTAGCATCGCCCTACCCGTCGCCCTTGCCCCGAGCCCGCCGCCACCAGCAAATCGTGCCGCCGCTCGGCTTGCTCCCGCCGCACCTAAGGCCGTCTACGCCATCGCCGTCTCTCTCCGCCGCCGGTGAGCACCTTGGCCCCAGCCTCCTCTGCTGCCTCCTTCTTCCTCGTCTCCGGAGCCGTCCTCCGTTCTTCTTTCCCGGTTCGGCCTTGCCGTCCATCACCTTCTTCCCTTCCGCATTGCCGCCATCGTCGCGCCGTCGTCCCGACCGACGAGCTGCTATCGCCGTTCCCGCTCCGCCGCCCCCGTGCTGGCGTCGCCGCTCGATGCCCGCGGCCGAATGCCGTCATCGAGCACCTCTGCCTGCCATGGCGTTGGCGAGCTCGCCTCGCCTCGGTGCCACTGCCGGCGGGCCCCGCCAAGGACCCCCTCCCTAGTGACCGACCGGTGGACCCTGTACATAGTTCTCTGAGAAATCCACGCCGTTGGATCATCTAGATCCAATCCGAGCCACTAGATTCACATAATCTACTCGGAGCAATCTCGACCATTGGATTTCCCGTGATCGATTTCCATCTGTTGGATCCCTTCAATCAGATCTCCCTGCCATGTCAGCCCTAGATCTCTCTCATCGCCACGTGGCATCCTCCACAACAGCCATCTCAGCCTTCAAGTCCACGTGGCATGCTATGTCATCCATGGTCCACCACCCCTCTTTCCTTCCTGTTCCCTAGACCCATTCCTTCATGAGCTAGCCACTGACCAGTGGACCCCACCACCTTTATCCATTCAAAAATATTTATTTTAATCCAAAAATCCAGGGAATATTCTCAAGAATATTCTTTTTCAATTCTTTTCGGATTTTCTCTGAATTCGGACTTCCGAGGGCCATATTTTTCTCTCCGAACTCCGATTCGACCCGTTCTTCTTCCTAAATTCATCTAAAATCATGGTCTACTTATTTATGTACTATTTATTTGTATTTTCTTAGGGTTTTTCCTCATTTTGCGTGTTGTCGCGTATTTTTGCTGTTTCAGAAGGAAGCGAAGTTCGCGGAAGAGTTCATAGGATCAAGTGAAAACTTTTTTGTTGCAAGGCAAGTCACACGACAATCTCCTTGAGCATGTTGACCCCATTTGTGAAATCTATTTTGTTTTAACGTTATTGCATGCAACATTTTTAAATGTCATTATTACGGGTTATTTATTTATTATCCTACATTCCTTGATTATAGCCACTTTGTGATTGATGCCTTTACCTTGATACCCTGAGTAAATAATACTGACTAGCTGGATGGCTAGATAATGGTCTAGCAAGATTATTTTAGGATTTGCTTAGCCAGTACATAGAAACCGTAGCGTCATTTTATGTGGGGAAACTATTCATTCACTCTGATTAATTAATGATTAATGGTTATTGTTTCACGACAGCTGGTCATGGCTGGTTAACTAATATGCCAATTAAAACTTGATTGAAAGGTGGGTTGTGAGCACATGGAATGATGTTGTTGCTAGTGGTGCTCATGGCAATTAAGGACCTGTTCACGGACTAACTGTTGCAAAGCAATACTCGTACTAACCACAAGCTAGAATGGATAATAGCGGGATCTAAAGTGTGACGAGTTCAATAGGAGGCACCAGGGTTGGTTTGTGGCTGATATAAGTCCACACATGGCGGTCGTTAATAAGTCCATGAGTTTGGGCGTCGAGCCGTCTTGCGGGAAGGCATTTGATCACCCCTACCGGAGACCGGAGGCTTGGCGGGAGGCTCTCCTATTGTGCAAGTTACATGAAAGATCTTGTCACAATCTCTATTCGGGTACTTTCGAGTATCACGACGTGTGGCTGACATGATGTTGAGATTGTGTCTTGTGGGTAAATTGGTACACCTCTGGCCAGAGTAAAACTGTTCGAATAGTTGTGCCCATGGTTAATGGGCGGGCCTAGCAATGTTTTCTGTGATTAGTCTCTGTTGACGCCGAAAACCGCCGGGTGTGCCAAAAAGCTTGCTGACGATCTGGTTCGACGCCTAGAGCCACGCGAAGGCCTGGGAGATCTGCTTAGCTCCAGTGCAGGTCCTAAAATATTTGAGGTTCGTAGGCGTGCCAGTCAATTTGACCCCGCAATTGACAAGGAGATGAAGAAATTTGATTACTGATCCAATCGGCCAGTAAGCCGATACGGATTCCTTCCGGCTGATCGCCGCTATGCTCGTGCCCGGGCCCTCGCCTGTACTCGCGCTCCCGGGTCCTCGCTTGTGCTCGTGCCCGGGTCAGCAGCAACTGCGCATCAGCTATCGGCCGATACGGGCTGATATAGACTCCTCGTAGCCGATAGCCGATGGCACCTGTGTATCGGCTAGGAAACCGATAGTGCTATAAACAAATGGATAAGCTGTCAGTATAACATGTGCATCGGCTAGAAGCCGATGATAAAATAGATAAGCAAAACAGTAAGCCAGCCGACTGCCGAGGAAACACATGTGCATCGGCTAGAAAACCGATGATAATATAGATGACTAAAATAGTAAGGATAATGCAATCGGCTTTAATAAAAAGATAACCTATCGGCTAAGCGCTCCGATAGAACGTCGCATATACACCGATCGACTCGACAAGGATAAATCTATTATTATCGATCTAGTAGTTCAGACCTAACTGATGCAGCACAGATCGATAATAGTAAAGGAACCTCAACAAGCCGATAGACCTAATGCAACTGTGATGTAATAAGATAACTTATCGGCTATACATTCCGATAAGACGCTTGCGCAAAAATCATCAACCTAGCAGGAACGATTTATCGCTGGCAGTTCAGTAGGTCGGACCCAACCGATGCAGCACGAACTGATGATAAATTGCCCCCAATAAACTGATAAGATCTACGCACGCGTGATGTGGTATACCTGATCGGCCTAAGAGGTCGGACCGAACCGATGCAGCCGTAGACAGGGCAGATACACCTGGGTAAGGGGTGACGAGTCTTACCCTCTCGCAGGAGTTCGGACCTAACCGATGCAGCCCCGCTCGAGAAGCAAGAACCCGTCGAAAGGGTGGCGATGCGCCGAAGTTTAATTGATCGAGAGATGATTTACAAGCTACCCGGGCATACGTATATATACCCCAAGTTATTACAGTCCTTATAGGACACGGAACAGGACTTTCCTAACTAGAAAAGGAAAACTAACAGACTTGATCGGACAATAGATCAGGTTTCCTAAAAGATAAAACTATCTAATAGATAAGATAAATAACTGCCATAACGTGGTCTTCACGATTCCTTCTCAAATCCGGTTTCTTCTGGATTAATTTCCTCCGGTTGATATAGCTTCTATCTTTACCGAATCTGATATGAGCCGTGCCAAATTTTGGCGTTAACAGTCTCACACTATTTATTAATAATGATAAATGATGTAAACTTGATAGCTCCAGTTTGGAGGGAATATGGTTTGGGCCTGAACTGCATTACAGTGCTGTTCAGTATTTGGTCTAATATGGTTTAATAATTAAACTATACTATTTTCAATATTTCTAAATGCAAATGTTTTAAATGCCATTTATGCAAATAAGCTATACTATGCCTTTCTTTTGGAATCCTGTTGTATTATTTTCATTTCCTTGTATGGCTTGTTGAGTACGTGGGTGCTACTCAGTCTTGCAATATTGCTATCATCAGAGTGAAGCTTGGCGAGGAGGAGAAATTTAGTGTTTGGCTTATACCCTAGTTGAGTTGCCTGTGGCTTGATGTTGAAGCTACGCTAGGATTGCCATTCCGCTACCGTTTCTTCAGTGTGAGGACTAAGTGCCTCTTTTGTAAGTACTTACCATTTATCGTTTTGGTAATGTTTATTAAATTATCAATTTGTGTACCTCGACTGATTGCTGGATGAGGATTTATTGCACAAACTAGCTTTGGAAATTTTGGTAAATTTCCGAGCGTGACACATCCCACCACTCTCTTTCTAGCCACCCGATGCCATACGTGGACGGCCATGATGCACTCTGCCGCCCAGCCCCGCATGTCAGCCCGACGACACTGTCGTCGTCTACCTCCTGCTGCCGCTCGTCTCTCTCTCTCTTCTCTCCCAAGCTCTCTCGGTCTCTCCTCGCCCATACCTCCTTGTCTCCTCCTTTTTAAGCACAGAGCTCCATCGTCAACCCCTTCGTCTCATCTCGTTAGAACCCCGGCGAGAAATCCATGCCGTCCCCTCAACCCGAGCACCGGAGTCAAAAAAGACATGGCTGCCGTAGCCTTTTTCCTTGCTGCCGAGCCTCGAGAGTCAGTGCGCACACGCGAGCATGCCGTCCCGTCGCTTCGCCATCATCTCCCCACCCCATTTTTTGCCTCTATCGCTCGTGACGCCATCCACAGCGAGCTGCGCCATTGCTATGTTGCATCGATCAAGCTCAAGCTTATCCCCTATTGCCACCGCCATAGTTCGCCATCCGATAGCACCTGAGCTCTGCTATAAATAGGGCAGCATCCCCCTTCCCTCCAACCACCAGAAAGTGAACCCGAGCTAGCTCGCCGCCGAGATCCTCTCTCCACCGCGCACTGACCCGAGCCCCGCCGCTGTTCCAGACCCTAATCAGCCAACTCGCCGCCACCAGCATACTCCCCTTGCCATCGCAATCCTTCTCCACCCCTCGCCACCGTCGATTAGCCCCTGAATTGGAAAGCCCTAAATCCTCCTTCTGCTGTTCGCCATTGGCGTCGATCCGATTCCCCACCATAGCCACAGGTAAAGCCAAAATTTCTTCCTCCATTCGCTTCCCCTCAACGCACCACACTAGAATTGACCAAAACCCAAGCCCTTCCGCCGTCCAAATGGTCACCAGCGGCGACCATATGACCACCGCCGCCACCGCCGATTCTGGACGCCGCCGCCAACCCTCTTCCACCACCTAGCTGCCTAATCCGAACCGTCCATCTAATTCCCCATCTCCTCCGCATCTCGTCGCCATCAGCCGCTCGTCAAGATTCGTCGCCGCCGGCAAGATCAATTCCAACCATCATTGGTCGTCGATCTACACCGGGGTCAGCTGCCGGCCCACGCCGACGTGGCATGCCACGCGGCGTGCCACGTCAGTCCACACGGACCATCCCCGGACCACCGCGGTCCCCCTCTCCCCGACGCTGACAATCAGCCCACACGCCAGCGTCCCAATCTCTCCCTCCTAGCACTGACACACCGGGCCCACACGTCAGCTCCTCCATCCTTTTTCCCTACCGCTGACACCCTGGTCCCGCATGTTAGCCCCTGCGCCCCCTCTCTCGTCACTGACAACCCGACCCCACTTGTCAGCCATCGAAACCTCTAGCTCTTCTCTCTCCCACCAACATTAGGGCCCTACCAGTCAGCCTTTGAGTCCCTTTTCTTTTATTTTTCTTTTATTCCTTTTCTTTCCTAAATAACTTTAATTCTTTTTAATCACAAGAAATTGAATAAAACTTTGAAAAATCATAACTTTTAAACCGTAACTCCGTTTAAGCACATTCAACTCTCAAATTTTTTCTAAAAATGAGATCTACACACTGATACTGTTAGTTATACTTAATAGGTCCTGATTTTGGGTGTTTTTTTGTTTGTTTTCTTTTTGCGACGCGTAGAAACCGGTATCGAGGAGCCGCAGATTGAGGATTTCATCGAGAACCCGCAAGACCAGGACCAAGGGAAGTCACCCTTGACCATATTGAACCCATGATTTAAAAATTGTTTTGATTTCTGAAATATGCATATTTAGGAACACGATTATTATTGACCGTGATTCGCAAGTCGAATCTGTCAGGTCTAACCTAATTGGTACATAGTACCTTCCTTGATTAAATTGTTTACCCTGTCCTTCGTAACCCCCGTCGTCCTGGTACTTGTACTTGAGTAGGAGTATCGACAACTCCCTTTTATTAAATTAAAACTTGACGATGGAAAAACTAGGGTTTATTTAAATTGGTTTTAAATCTCGACATCCTTGGTCGAGCGTTTGCGAACTAAACTTGTTTTATAAAATTTGGTCATGGGTCATCGCTGCCTATGTGGCTCCGACTTCACGTGGCATATAAGGACCGTTTTCTTGAGGAATTGCACCAAGCATAATACAGTACGACCACACAGGTGGAATGGGACGCCCCTGGCCGATTAATTAGTGTTCTCAAGATCGTTCGGTTGCTAATAAATATGGGAGCGGCTGGGTGCCATGAGGGCGATATAACCCCCTCCGTGAGTACCGGAAATGAGTTCCGGGTACTTAGTTAAGTGAACCTATTTATAGGGCAACGTGCTATCCGGAGAGGGCTTCGGAAAGGCCTAGTCGCGAACCTCCTCGCTTGGCCAGTGTGGGAGTAAGCTCGCATCGTGTAGGTAAAGCGTGCACCATTTGCAAAGGTTTATAAACTATTCGAACAATCGTGCCCAAGGTTACGAGCGGATATGAAATGATTCCTCTAGCGTATATTTTATTTTATAAATATTTATGCAATTGTTTTGCGGGCTGGGATTCGTTACCAGAATCAGTCTGTGTGACTAATGGATGGCTTGTGTGGCCTGAAATGGGCCTGTGTGACCCAGGGTGTTGATTTAACACCGTAGTTGAGTTGTTTGAGTTAAGTGACGGTTTTAAAAAAAGAATCCACCTAAATGGAGGTACTAATGGAGAGTACGCTCCGAATCGGAAAATGTGACAAGTCTCTGACTTGTGGAATGGGTTGAGACGTGAGTCTCTTCCTAATTAACTTAATTGTGGTGAGTTGTTGCAAAACAACTCACAGAATGGATTGAAGCATGAGTTTCTTTCTGACAACTTAAAGAGCATACTTAGAATATTTTCAAAAAACTCAAAATCTTCAAAAATCACGTTTGCAAATTAAACCCTAGCCTTCCTTGCTAAGCCTTTCATGCTACTATTTTTCCGTGACTTGCTAAGTATCTCGTGTACTTACCCTTGCCTACTTTTCCTCGGAAGTTTATGAAGATGAAGATCCTACCCTCAGTAGTTATTTTTAGGAGCAAGCCGAGTACGACGAGTTTTAGGGTTTCGGTCCAGGTCCCAAGCTTTTGCTTGTGGGTATTAGGTCTATCCGTGTTTTCCGTTGCCGACTTTCTTAATGTGTCGTTGTATGTCTCGGATTCTATCCGAGACTACAACCTATGTAAGGACTGTGAAATAAATAAAGCAGATTTAGCAATGATCCATCGATATCCTGTATGTACCAGCTAGTCTCCTGGGACTGGTACAGGTATTACAGGTAAAGGCGTTCCTCTTCTATTGGCCTATATTGGTTAACGGGAGAGGGGCGTTATAGCACCTTATTATCAAACTTTGCACCTTGGATTAGTGGCCCACACCTCCATCCCCATGTACATGACTCCATCTCAAGTTCACTACCACTTTGTTCTAGCCAGCTCCTTTTTTTCACCTGCACTCCTCTTCTTCCCTTCAACGAGATCTTATCCTCCCCAACACTCATCATATGGATGGAGTTACTAATCAAATAATCAAATTCGTATAGGAGAACGCTTTTTTATGCAATTTTGCATTTTAAGCTCATCGGTGCTCTGCTAGAAAGCTTCTTGAGCAAGCTCCTCTTCTCCACTGACCTAGAGCTCAAGCTTGCCGCCATTGACCCTGCACCCTACCCCTTGCTCAAACTCAATACCGAATGAAGTAGCTCCCCTATTGTTGAGCAACCCCTTGTTCTCACACTTAACTCAAGCTTTGCCGCCATAAGCGCAATCCCTTTGTCACCATGCTCGAGCTCAAGCTCGCTGCCATCACTGAGCATGCACTTGGCGTTGAAGGTCAAGCACAAGCATTGGCTTCGCATTCGATCTCCACTTCTTTGTTTTGTGCGCCATTAGGGGTAGGTAGAAAAAACAAGCCCTGGCAAAACTGGGTCCAAACCCCAATTATCAGATCAATCGGTCATCAGTTCATATCTCGGTTTCAGGTTTCCAAAGACCGATCTCTTATTCGGTTCTTTAGGTAGTGTTTGAAAGAGCTTTTGACTTAAGCTTATTATCTCGTTTTCTGTAAGAACATTTCCCAAAATGCTAAACGAGACGTTTTTCACAAAAAAAACTATATAGAAATTTCTTTGAAAAACAAATAAATCCATTTTCAAGTTTGCAATAACTAATATTTAATTAATCATGTGTTAATGACGTTTCTTGTTTTACGTATGGCTTATAAGCAAATTTCAAAAGCACAAACAAACACTACCTAGTACCTTAGGGGTTTTTTACTGTTAATAATTTAATTTTTTTTTAATTTACAAAACTATTTTTTAATTTTTTTTGCAGAAATACCCTCTTGCCGCCGTGGGCCAGGGCAGTATTTAAAAACCGCCGTGGCCCAGGGCGGCAAATGGCCTGGCCGTCAGTGGGCCGTGACGGCGTGGGTCGCCGTTAGCCGGGGGGGCCACGTGGATTTGCTGCCATGGCCCAGGGCGGTGAATGCCTCACGAGCCCCCCGTGAGGTCGGCAGAACTGCAGGGGGCAGAATGCAAATTTGCATTCGCCGCCCTGGGGGAGGGCGGTTTTTAGCCCTCCCCTATAAAACCCCTTCGCGCACTCGCCGGCGTGTCCTTTCCCCCTTCCGCCTCCAGCGTTCGTCTGATAAAGCTGAGGCAAAGGAGGAGCAGTACAGCGGCGAAGCCCTCAAGGAACTTTGAGCCGAACCCAGGTATTTTTTGCTCTCCCTCCGTCATGTAGTTAATTTTTTAGACAAGTGTTAATTACTACTATACGCGTAGTGTAATACCCGACATAGTATGAAAATATTAGCGGTTTGGCATAACCATCGTTAGTGTTAAATTTATTTGACCGTACTAGAAGAACATAGCGGACAGATAGTAAATTGTAGATATTTTAGAAATAAATATGCTCCGTCATGGCCATCGTTGGTATACGTCGACACGTTAGATAAACCTAGCGTATAACTTTATTAGCGCCGCTGGGTTAGTTTGTAAAATGTAGAAACGATAATGGTTTGACTCATACCTATAGCCTTTTTATGGAACGAATATTGATTAGTACAGATTAATAACTGTAGTGAAAATCTTTTTTGTCAACAGAAATGGCAAATAGAGTTGTATTTGCGATATATCACGGTGAAGAAAATGTCAGAGAAGGACAATATGGGGTAGATTTATCGGAGTTCAACGTAGCACAAAAGGGAATTATAGCTCCAGCTGAGAGAAGTTTTCCTAGAGTTTATAATTGGTTAATGAGAGGATTCGGAGTAGATCCTCAAGTAAATGCAATTACGGTGTATGCACTGGTTAGCTAGGCTGTGGAAGGTTTTTGGTGGGAATTGATGCCAATAGATTCGATGGCCAGCTGGGTATTTTTTGTGGAGAGTACACTGCAGCGAGGATGGCACCTAGCATCCTAGTGGTAGTGCATGACAGGGTCAGCATTGATCAGGCTGGTCCAAGTACAGCGGAAGGGCCCGATGAAACAGGGGAGCAAAATGAGGCAGAAGACGAGGGTGCCGGAGAGGAAGGAGGCCAAGAAGACATGGGACCGAGGGGGTTTGCAGATGAAGGGGAGATACACCCAGGTCTAGTACAGGAGATAGAAATTGAAGACTCAGAACCTGATCATATGGAGGATGATGATTCTTCGGAGGACGATGTATACCCGGCAGAATGGGACAACGAGGACTTCTTTGGACTCGTTGTCTCAAAGGGGCACACCGTGCCATAGGAGTATCGGCAGAATGAAGTGGTGCAAGGCGCTAGGTACGCCAAAAAAGTACAGTTGACAGAGGCTGTGAAGATGTGGGCCGTGTCACTTGGGAGGAAGTTCTAGGTATCAAAGTCCACCAGATCAGTGTACGAAGTGAAATGTGCAAGTTTAAGCGATGGATGTCCATGGAGGATGTACGCACCCAGGAAGAAATATGACGACTATTGGTCCGTGTCAATCGTGACGGAGCACAACTGCCATCTTCCGGGTGTTCAGAAGTATCACAGGAACATATCATCTGCATTCATCGCTTCAGAGTTGTATTATGCTGTTGTGGAGAACCTCCGGTTCGAGCCCAAGTCAATTATCAGGCGCATCGAGGAGAAGTACAAGTACACCATTACATATGCCAAGGCATGGAGGGCCAAACAGAAGATAATTGAAAGGAGATTCGGCAGTTTTGAAGCTTCATACAATAATTTGCCTCCGTTCAATTCTGAGGTTGAATTTTGGTTCTGTTTTTTTAACTTTAACAGAACTTCCGTTGATCTTGAGCGTAAATTCCGTTGTGCCTCTCTGCTAACAACCTTAAACGGAACTTTCGTTAAAGTTTACCGGAAATTCCGATCAAACGGATATTCTGTCATACTATTACGGAATATCCGTTGTTTGCAGATTGCTTCCGCTTTAGTTCAAATTTTTCATGTCCATATTCACCCCCTCTAGGCTCGATCCCACCCTTCAGATCTGACATTTCACAAATATTTACAACGGTACTCCGTCCTATTTGTACTATTTTAAAAGGACAAACCACTTTCGGCGCATACTATGCGCGAGTACGGACCACCTTTACTTGCATAATATAGGCCCCGCGTGCGCCACATTGCAACAAGTGAGCTTTCGGCGCGTCGCTTTAGTCATGCATCGTCACGGGCATTCTAAATACATGGTCGGCAACTTCAACCGCTTTTTACATATGCATGTCCCTTATATTTTGACCTGTACGTCTCATAGGAAAATAGATGCACGACAACCTATATAAAAGCACCATCATAGTAGCAGAGGGCCTTCACCTAGCCCCTCGGGCAAACTTCGCACCGTTTATGAACTACGGCCACTACCTGCCTCACTAATTTCCTTTTCTTCTTGTAGTAGCATCGAATAATGCCTCATACACCTCCTTTCGTGGAGGATTGCAGCTGGCGATATTTAGGTTTCGCTTTGGTACTGCCACCTTAGGCTGAATGCTCGATATGCCTTTGTGGTGACCGTTGCCGGCTACGCGTATCTCATCAGGAGGAGACTTACGGCTGGAGATACTTCAAGTGCGTGCACCGGAGTCCCCAGGTACGTGTTTCAGTCAAGTCTTTGTCATATTTGTTTTTACGCCCACGACTCTTACACCAGGATATTTACCTTAACAGACCGAGGGAAGATATTGCGGCTTCATCGAGTGGATTGACAACGACAACCCGGAATATGACTACCTCCCGTTAGACGACAGCATGGCGCAATACATGGCCAGGAGGGCGGAGCAGGAACAACGTCTAGAGCTAGAAGGGGCAGACTGTAGAAATCGACCTCTCGGACTATCGCGATGGGAGGACCGTCCAATGTGCGCTTGTGGTGATCGTTGCCAGGTCGTTAGGTCGAGAAGGCCAGGAACTCTACGATGTAGAAGCTTTGTTTGTCCGAACATTCTTGACGACGATATCGATGCAAGTTCAAGCCGTACCTTACTTCCTGCAGATAGTTTACCTTCACCAAACGTGACGAATTTACTAATAAAACTCGTCCCACAGGATCCTCCAAGGAGGTGTCAATTCAGACAATGGATTGACAATTTCGCGCCGTCAGATCTATCACGGCACTAGAACATGCAACCAGAATCACCAGTCGACTACAGCCTGTCTAGATCGTACCATGAATGAATCGCCCGCTTTTTTAGGAACCGGTGACTAGAACGAGTGGATACATTGTACTGCTCACAAGTTGTATCCGTTATTGTATTTCGTACTATGGGTGTCACATTCATCATGCCACAATGCGAACGGCTCGCATCTAGCTAATATCACTATGCTATTGTACGTGCACTGCGTTAAGTATCGACCGAATGGATCACGAATAATACAATATATCGTCTCCCAATGTCGAATTAAAAATCATTCAGTACGTACATTGCCTAAAATTTGGGAAAAAATTCATAGGCCCTAACATTCTGTTCGCCTAGGGGTCCTAAGCCCCTCACGTAAAACAGACCGGCCTATTACCATGTCATTAATTAAGTATTACCGAAAATAAACTTAAAAAATGATCAATACGATTTTACAAACCAACACCCACCATCGTCAGATTATAAAAAAAACTTCAAAAAACATACCCTAAACCACGATTAAAACTAAATTTTGTGAAGCGTGTAGGCGAAAGACGGGGAGGAGTGGATTGCGAGTGCCGATCCGGACATACGAGGAGTGGAATGCGAGTGGCGATCCGGAAATACCCTCAATTTGACAAGTTTTCTTCACGACGTGAACAATCTATGATATTTGGTTTTTTTTAACATCGACCCAATAAATGCAATAGCACAATAAATAGAATTTAAGAATCTAATTTTGAGAAATAAATTTTCAAAATTTTTGGGGTTAAAAATTAGCAAGAAAATAAGGCAAGAAAATTAGCAAGAAAAATTTCAAATTTGTTAATTTGCAAATGGCTGCAGGGCGCCGAACACAAAAATGCATTCGCCGGCGGTGAATGCATTTTTGCGTTCGGCCCCCTGGAGCCATTCGCCGCCGTGACCCAGGGCGGCGAATCCACGTGGCCCTCGGCCCGCTGACGCCGTGGGCTGCCGTGGGCCCCGGCCATTTGCCGCCCTGGGCCACGGCGGTTTTTAAATGCCGTCCTGGCCCACGGCGGCAAGAGTGTATTTCTAAAAAAAAAATTAAAATTTAGTTTTGTAAATTAAAAAATATATTAAATTATTAACAGTAAAAAATCGTACCTTAGGTACCCAACTACCGGATTTGGCCCAAACTCAGGGGTCTGGCCCACTTTAGTCATCCAACAGTAGGCAGCACAAGTGAAAGTGCCCAAGTTTCCCTCACGCCATCGCCTTCCGCCGCATGCCGCTATGCCGCGTGCAGATCCCATCGCACGTGCCAGGTGAGTGCCTGTCAGGCTGAGTTGCTTTTCGGTGATCAGCTCGGTTAATTAAGACCAAATACTGAACTGACAGTTCGGTTAACCGAAGTATATACAAGTTCTCAATTTCCTGTTGACAATTTTGGTTTCCAAATTTCAAAGACCGAACTATTTTAATTTAAGACCAAATCACCTGGACCGATTTCTCGGTTAAGAGCAGACTGAATGCCCACCCTATGTGCCATCCTTGACTTTTGAGCGGTTGTGCGTCTTGGCCAGTTTTAGGCAGTCGGTCACAATTATGGGATCCAAAAGGCATAGATGGTCGAGGTGGCAATGGCTAGCGATTTGTAGGCTACCAGGAAGAGGCGCAATTGCAAATCTCGAGCTTGGGTTCGGGGGTGGCGACTGGCGAGGCAATGGTCAAGCTTGAGCCCTGGTGTTAACGTGTGTTGGTAGGTGTCGGCCAATAATGATGGCAATGGAAGGACCAACATGGACAACATGAAATAAATTGTAAGAAAAACTAGTCTAAGATAAAAATATAAGGTAAGATTTGGTTCATTACCTACCTTATATAAAAAAAAAACTTAGCCCAAAGTGCATTTACTCTTGTAAATTTAAAGGAGTAGTGGTGCATGACTTCACCTATTCTAATGCTCACAAATACTACACACCAGGTGCACTATCAATAAGTGTTTAATAAGGTCAGCAGTTTATCAGAAGCTCGTATATGTGTACGTCTTTTATATAATTAAAAAATATTAAAGATGCCCTCAAGACGAAGGGGCTGTAATTACACATACCCCTGCCAGTAGGCTGTTTCAGTGTACTATGGAAACCGGAAATATATAGTCGATCGAGCTGAGCTGAATTTCATCAGATCAATTTGGGCCGAACCAAAAACACATCCGAACGAATCGAGTCTGTGTTGCGCCAAGAAATGATTAATTTGTGGCAAACCCCAACTTTCCATCTCAAGAAACTACACCCATGACACATCGGATTTGCTCACAACATGCATCAGCAAAAAGGCCCTCGCAGAACACTAGTTGTATCTTGTATGCCGTATCGCCGTTCTCTAAAGAAACAAGAACCACATGTAGATGCAATCATGTGTTAACTGTCGCCAAAGACGGCATCAGGTTTTTGTATCCATGCGAGAGAACATTTCCCGGCCATGTCCTGCACTGGAATATTCATGGGAGTTCTCGTTTCAATTTTGTCCAATCCAGTTCGTATCTCCACGTACGTCTCTCGCTTGAATCTTTAATTTCACCTAGTTATCTCTATCCACCTTGAAACTCCAAGATACCACTCTCGGTGAATCCGAAGAAGGAATGAAAGCGATAGACAGATCGAGCAGGGTGCAGCAAGACAAAGCTGACGGCTGACACTCTGAGGACGCCTCTACTCTTATATAATTTCAGTTTGTTCGATCCTCTTCTCTAATCGATCGAGATCGACAAGATACCACTGATCAGTCTCTTTGGCTTTGTCGCTTAATTTGCATTGGGTGCGTGCTCCGGGAGATGGCACGGCGAGAAGACGACTCTTACACGAACGGATCAGTGGTCGAGGTCATGTCCATGGAGGAAGGCAGCAAGAAGGGGAAGGAGCAGGTGCACGATGATCACCATCTGCAGCCTGACGGCGACGACGACAACGACGACGTCGTGGTTTGTGGAATGCCCGTGAAAATCACCTTCCTCCAGATGGTGAGAAACATTTGCCGTTGATTCTCTCTTCGTCGAAATGTATATGATCGTGTGCTTAGTTTGGTCGACGACGACGCTGCAGCTGCTCGCCGAGTTCTTGGGCACGTACTTCCTGATGTTCGCGGGGCTAGGCGCCATCACGGTGGAGCAGAAGAAGGGCAAGGTGACGTTCCCGGGCGTGGCGGTGGTGTGGGGCACGGTGGTCATGGTGTTGGTGTACGCCGTCGGCCACATCTCCGGCGCGCACTTCAACCCCGCCGTCACCGTCGGCTTCGCCGTCGCCGGCCGCTTCCCGTGGAGGCGGGCGCCCGCGTACGTGCTGGCGCAGACGGTCGCCGCGACGGCCGCGAGCCTGATGCTGCGGCTGATGTTCGGTGGGCGGCACGAGCCGGTGCCAGCAACGCTGCCGGGAGGCAGCGACGTGCAGTCTCTCGTCGTCGAGTTCATCATCACCTTCTACCTCATGTTCGTCATCATGGCCGTCGCCACGGACGACCGAGCAGTAAGCTCACTCCATTTAGCCACAAATACTTGTTATTTTTGACCTATCGCTCACCCGATCCTGTCCGTGCAGGTCGGGCACATGGCTGGGGTGGCTGTGGGTGGAACCATCATGCTCAACGTGCTATTTGCTGGGTACGACTCGCGCACACACACTTACACACCTGCGAGTGATTGTTACACTCATGACTTTGTTTCTTTCCATTGGCATGGATGAACGACGTGTCCTGCAGGCAGGTGTCGGGGGCATCGATGAACCCGGCGAGGAGCATCGGGCCGGCGCTGGTGGGGAGCAAGTACACGGCGCTGTGGGTGTACATCCTGGGGCCGTTCGCCGGCGCGGCGGCCGGAGCCTGGGCTTACAACCTCGTCCGCCTCACCGGCGAGGTCACCAAGGGTGGCACCGACCGGACGGACTGAGATCATTGCGGGCATGAATCAGACGTGACGAATCCCATATTTACTTATGTTTGAATGTATAAATGTAAAATTGGCCCGTATATGTGGGTATCTTGAGTTGTGGACCGGTCGATGCATGGCCTAGCACCCTAGTTATTGTCACGAAAGGATGCATTAATCAAGAGTACTAGTGGATCTCTCACGTGTTGCAGCGAAACTTTGGAACTCCTTTAGGGAGAAGTATTGATCCAATTGTTGATATGTTATAGACATTTTCGATCCAATGGCTGGCAGGACGATCATGTGGTTAACCGTGAGAGTTTCCTTACTGCAGTTAATATGATGTAACTATATAGAAAGAGGGGGATATGTGTTTTCTTTTAATTTTTGGTGAGGCGAGAATATGTATGTTACATTCCAATTACAACTTAAAAATATTTTTTTCACTATGCAGAAATAATAAATATGGATTTTTTATTTGTTAAGACTCCTTGCCACTTGGTAACTACTAATTCTATTTTCTAAAGTATCACTAAAAATAGGCCTGATTTTGGAATATTCAACAAAATTCACTGAACCTAGTTTGATATTTCAGCTTACTAGAAAAAGTACACATGTGTTGCAACGGAAAGAACTACTCGTTTAGTTTAAAAGTGTGATACCTTACATGTGTAGTATTTTGGTACAACGAATCGTGACATTGGCTCACCTTGATGCCTATCGTGTCATGCTTGCATCACCCTAATTGCATAAATCGCTCCACACAAAACGATGAAAAAAATCATACATTGAAATCACATTATCATTGGATAGGAATGATAAAAAAAATGTCTCATATATAATATCATAAAGTTATAACAAGCTTTGGTCAGAAAATAATTCCATATCATGAAAAATATCTAACTAAATTTCTCATTGGCTCCTTTTAGCTAGAAACATTTTAATGAGCATAAGAAAAATAATCTTAATTCTTTTAGCAATTTTAAATCGCTAAAACAGTGCAAAATTTGTACTGTACATGGAAAACCCTTGAAGCGTGCACCGACCTAAGTCACGCGGACGTGCAAACGAGCTGGCGTGGCCTGCTCATGACCGCGGTTGCCGGCGTGAAAGGACTTTATAGGGAGGCTAAAAACCGCCCTCCCCCAGGGTGGCGATTGGGCTAAAACCGTCCTCCCCCAGGGCGGCGAATGCAAATTTGCATTTTGTCTCCTGTAGTTCTGCCGGCCTCACGGGGGGCCCGTGAGGCATTCGCCGCCCTGGGCCACGGCGGCAAGCCCACGTGGCCTCTCGGCTTAACGGCGGCCCACGCCGTTAGCACCCCTCACGGCCGGGCCATTTGCCGCCCTGGGCCACGGCGGTTTTTAAATGTCACCTTGGCCCAGGATGGCAAGAGTCTATTTCTATAAAAACAAAAATTTTAGAATTAGTTTTATAAATTAAAAAAAATTAAATTAGTAACAGTAAAAATTCGTGGCTAAGTCAATGGCCAAGCAGCAATGATTGTACAATGCCAAGGAACGCAAATACTCCTATTTGTCACCCTCGTACATTAGAAAACAAAATTAGAAAACAAAATTTCTGGTGCCATTGAACTTCACCACTTTAAACTTGTAAGCTTTTGTCACCATTGACAATAATCAACTTAACTGGTTGTAAGATTATTTTCTTACCGGCCGAAAGTTTTGGACCGTTTGAATTTCTTAAAATTTTGGTGGTGGTGCTCAATTGAAAAATGAATTGAATTCAATGCGTTACTAAAAAATTAAATACCAGCATTGGATTAAAAAAAGATAGCAAAGTTAACTTATTGAGCCGTGACAATCTCCAGAAATTAATTTTTGATACCAAAAGAAACTGATACACGTCAAGCATGTTCTTTCAATCACAAGAAAAAATATGCATGTTCTATTTTATTTTTTTTCTTTAGAGTGCGTTTGGTACAGAGGTTCGATGACATTTTTTATGGCACGTAAAACAAGACAAGCAATTAGCGTATGATTAATTAAGTATTAATTATTTTAAATTTAAAAAATAGATTAATATGATTTTTAAGAAACTTTTAGATAGAAAATTTTTAAAAAAACATCATTTAACAGTTCGAAAAAGGTGCTCACCTAAAACGAGAAATAAGCCTAGCTGAACCTCTATATGAACAAAGCCTTAGCTTTGTCACACCATGAATTTTACCCCTTAAATTGAGCCACACAAAATATATCAAAGAAAGAGCCCAAAGAAATCATTTTTAAAAGGCCTAGGGAATTAATTAAACAAGTAAAACACAAAATAATAAATTATCATTGCTGAGAATATTTTTTCTATGTTCTCCTTGCCAAAATACACTAACAAGAATTTTACTGGAATTTTTAGAGCACTGGAAGTATTTTTAATAAATAAAAACAAATTATCGAAATTAAAATCCTTCTGAAATCTCTCTTCTTTTCTTTTCTTTTTCTTTCCCTTTCTCTTTTTCTTTCTTTTTCCTTCCCGCCGAGCCGCCGGCCCAGACCTGTTTCTCGGCCTACCGAGGCCCGCACTATGCGCGCCTCCTCGTGGACCCCACCTGTCAGCCGCACCTCGCCCGCGCCTCTCCTCTCTCTACTGCGTGGGCCCCGCTCGTCAGTACCGCTCCCACGTCCCTCTTTTTCCCCGCGCCGCTGATAGCCAGGACCCACTTGCCAGCGCCCGCTCGCCCATACCTCTCTCCCTCTCGCCGACATGTGGGACCGGGGCCCACATGTCGAACTCGTCTTCAGCCTTCGTCCGGATCAGGCGGAGGGGAAAAATCCTCACTGCCGTTCGATCCACGCCTCATCCTACCTCCTCGCGTGCTCACCCCTCGTTCAAACAGCGCGGACTGGGTCTCCTAGCCGTTCCCCCACTTCCCCCGCGTCTCCCGCCCACGATCCCGAGTGGATTTCGCTGATCCCGCTATCGCTGCCGCCCCACGTCCTCGTGAAATTCGGCCAACCCGGTGACGAACTCCTGCAGCTAAGTACATAAAAACCCTTCCCGTGCTCCGTCCTCACTTTCCTCCTAGTTACCCCCATCTGCCGAGTACCCTAACTCCCTCCGTGCCGAGTTCCCGAACCGCCGCTGTGCTCCGCCGACTCCAGTCGCACGTCGTTGTCGCTACAGCCATCGCCAACTACTGCACTCACGCTCGCTAGCTTCGCTGTGCCCCGCTGTGTCCAGTTCCACCGTCGGCCGCCTCGGGTTCCTGCCGGAATTCCATCCTCTCTGTCATTCCTTTCGGTAAGCATCTCCACCGGCCGTCGGCCGTGGATTTCCATTGACCCACTCAGTCTTTTCCTCTCCTAACACGTTCTACACCTTCGCCAGGTTCTCCTAAACCCCATCCACACCTTCATCATTGCTTTGGACCGCCGGAACGCCATCGCCGTCGGCTACCCGAACCTCGCCGCCGTCGAACCCCTCTGATCGCCATCGTTCGCCACTCTCCGTCTGTTGCCGCACCTCGGTGAGCACTCGATCGCATTCCTCACCTCCTTCACTCCTTGCCACTGCACTCTATGTGCACCGGTGGGGCTCGGTCCCGGCTTGATCTAAGCCGTCTGATCTGCCTCGGTAGATCGAGGCCGCTCGTGCGCCTGTGTTCGCGGCCGCACATGCATGGACCACGTCCACCGTGCGCCACACTCTCATGCGCCACTGACCCTTGGGTCCCGCCTGTCGGCGCTGGCCCCGTGGTCTGCTGATGCATTAAATCCTTGTTAACGCGCAATAAATCGTTTAGAAATTATTTTTGCATAGGGAAAATCATAGAAAACCTTTAAAAATACATAACTAATTCATACGTGCTCCGATTAATTCCATCCAAATTTCATTAAATCCAGAAAAATACCGAGAATCCATTAAAAATACTTTTAGCCTCTGTTTCAGTGCCCTCATGTACTGTTTTTAATTGTTTGTGCTATGTTTGATATAGAAATTGACGCAGTCGACCCTCCAGTTTACTACGAAGTCGTTGGCGAGTTCGCCAAGCCGGAGCAAGGCAAGTCGCATTGTTTCCTCGATTATTTTGTACCCATTTATTTCAAAATATTTATTTTTAAATTAATAAATATGTATTATTTCGTTATTTTATGTGGGAAGGTTGACCTATATAAATGCAGTTTTAATTGCTCTGACTTAATTCCACCTGTAAACTTTTGTAGCTGGGTAATAATATGACTGGAGGCTATTGATAGGATGCTTAGCCTTGCTTAGAAACCTTTGGCTCACATGGGGATTTAAATACTTTAATTTACATTTATGGTTCAACTCGATGTCAGGAAATGAAACTTTTTATATGTTGATGTTAAATTACTAAAATTTGACCTAAATGGTGGGCTGTGGGTGCATGGTTTTATTGGTCGCACCCATGGCAATTAAGGACCAGTTCGCGGGACCTCCTTGGGCAAATACTCGTACATTCCACAAGCCAGTGTGGGCAACGGCTGGGTTTGTAGCGTCTCTTCTCCCTCTCCTAGGCACCGTTGGTGAGAATGGGCATGATGGAGTTGGGTTGGCTCAGGGTTGGGTTGATCGGCTTCCGGATCCATTGTGTCACAAGGGGGTAGCCTGGCCGACATGGTGTGCTCTGTCGACAAGTGCAACCTTAGTGTGGTGTGGATGGTTAGGGAGAGGTTGCGTGAACGGTCCTGTCACAGCCTCTCGCGGGGTGTTGTGGTGACACACCGGCACATGGGAACGTGTATAGAGCTATGTCTTGTAGGTACAGTTATACACCTCTGATCAGAGTTAGAAGCTATTCGAATAGCCGTGCTCACGGTCATGGGCATCTTGGTCAAGACTCACCGTGATTAGTCTCTCTATAATAAATGTACATTAAAATTTGCTATAGTGTTAGGATGGATGGTTGGGCCTGGTTAACGTGGTGTAACGTTGATCAGTGGAGGATTAATATGGTTTAATTAATCAATCTTTTTACTGGTTGCAAACTACTATTGTTGCAATTGCTTTTACGCAAATAAACCCCTAGCCTATCTTTGTCACCCGTGCATTGTGCATATTTGCAGGTGTAACTTGTTGAGTACTGTGGGTGGTACTCAGTCTTGCTCCCTTTCCCCTCTCAGTGGTGGAGTACCTGTCTGACGAGGACCATCAGGAGGACTAGACTGGATCCACCATCAAGACGCCTGTGGATTGGAAGCCTCTGCTTGGCTAGTTGTATATAGACTTTATTTATCTTTACCGCTGCATTTATGTAAGACAATTTTATTCTGTTTGTAAGACGTACTCTATATGGCAACTTGGTATTGTATACCCTGGCTTTCCTAGACAGGGATTTAATACACAGAAATGTTCAGAGTTCTGGTGATGCGAGACTAGGTGCCCGATCTTCCGATAGGTTCGATTTGGCGACGTGTGAACGTTCACGTTTTGAGGCTTCCGATCAGCAGATCGTCACCTCGCACTCGCTACACCCGCGCATCTTGTCGTTATCAGCCACGCTCTCATGCAGTCGACCTAACCACGAAGGTTTTGCTCCTGCAAACAATAGAAGAAATTTGCAAGAACAAAGAAAATACAATCTGAATTGCAGATGAATGTTTAGCACATGAAGTTGGGGTTCTACAAACCGATCTAGACGACGAAACTGCAATGGCAGAATAATCTAAGCAAAACCCAACTCTAAACAACGATGGCCATTGTATATATATATGAGTTGGGACGTCCTAGGGTTAACCCTAGATCGCACACCCCTTGGGCTTAGCCCACGACACAATTATAAGGCCCAAGGCCCAAAACAGACTCGGACTGGAAGAGGTATGTGTCTTGTTTCGATGATTCCGGACAGCTCAAGAGGAATTTTGATGTGAAACTAAAACCATTTGAAAGTAGACTTCATAAGCTTTCCAACAAGTACTTGTAGGTCCTGTAACTACTTCTCGATTAAAAGTTATGGCCGGTTGAAGTTGACACTGTCTCCCAGCCCGAAACTGAATCCAAAACGTGCAGAACTTCATCTCTTGCCTTCTATGGACTAAAAGTGACATGGTGATGTAGGAGTAGACTTGGGTAAGGTCTTGGTTTGGTCTCCAATTAACTTCTTTGATCATCCATGTGTTCCTTGCGCTCGGTCTCTTTCTCTTCACCCAAGCAAGTATCTCTACAAACGAGAACACACAAAACTCATGGTGCAGTAACGCCTGTTTAAATATATAACACGTAAATCTTACGTAGAAAGCATGCACCATTGTTTGATGAGTACATAAGGTAGCTATGGTCATATCCGAGCTAGTGATGTTCTCATCATCCTCCCCTTCTTGATTAGAAACTGTCCGCAGTTTCACCTTGTCATTAAGCCTGATGAACATATCTTTATCTTTCATAATATAGGGCGAGGTAGTGTTGTGCATATGATTGGATTCTGAAATTTTTAAACACGGAGAACACTTTGTAGTGTCGTGCAGTTTACAACACTTCTCTTCTTGCAAACCAACCTGCAACTCATTTAAACAACTAGAGGAACTAGATAGAGAATTATTTATATTCATGCGATCCTCCAGACAAGACATATCATTATAAAAAAGACGTATATTAAAATTCGAACAAATGTATACTCTATGCATATTATATTCTCCTTTATTATCATAATTGCCAATAACATGAAAAATCACATGAGAAGGACATGTCAAATCAGATCTAGCAAATAATTTCTTCTCTAAACAATTGAGTGGACAAAGATCATCAAATTGAATATAGCCCCAAGTATTTAAAGAAGATAGCAATCTAATCTCTTCAATCTCGTTAGCAATATGAACAACATGTCTAAAATCAACACATGGTGGTTCAACAATATTACTAACATGTTCATTCACTAGTTGTGGCATGGATATAAGTGAAGCATTGTACAACTCTTCTTTATCACAAGAAATAGGAACCAAATCATCGTGTGACAAAGGTAATTTAATACACGATTCCACTGGTGATTGCTCTAAACTAACATGATTAGTGGACATATATAACACATTAGAATTATCCATACCTTGAGTTAATGTAGCACCATTTATGTTACCTTTGTTCTTACTTTTAAAAACTGTAGGTGCACTCTTAATTAAACCATCTTAAAACATGCATGGAACAGCAGCTTTCTCTATGTCTTTCTTCTTTTTCTCATTACCTTGGCTCTTCTCAGATACGTGCATAGAAGTTTTACCTAAGGCCGGCGGTGGTGACGGTGCTGTACAATTACACGAAGAAGGGAACGGCTTAGTCGATCCTACGATTGTTGTTGTTCGTGGCATGAAGGAAACGCCAAAGTTGCTCCAGTTCCTCTGTTGACGTCCCTGCAATTCTTTCTCTGCAAGCATAGCAAGCTGAAACAAACGATTGACAATACTATATTCCTTATAATCAACAATATTCTGAATTTCACGCCTCAAACCACCATAAAAACGACAGATTTTATCCTCTGTATCCTCCACTATCCCACAACGAATCATGCTCTTCTGAAGCTCAGCGTAATACTCCGGAACAGACATAGTACCTTGTTCTAAACGTTGCAGTTTCTTACGCAAGTCACGTTGATAGGAAAGAGGAACAAATCTATTTCGCATGGCTTGTTTTAATCTATCCCATGTATCAGGTTGTAAGTTGAGATTACCTAATTCTTGCCACCAGATTTTAGCAAAATCCTTGAACTCACTTATAGCTTGCCTAACCCTATGAATTTCAAGAACTAGATAGGAATTAAACTTCTGCTCTACTATCATCTCTCAATCTAAATAAGCCTTAGGATCATATTTTCCAAAAAAGAAAAGCAAGGTAAATTTAACTTTAACAAAAGGATTATCATTACCTTGTCCTTGGTGGCGGTTACCTCCCATACCTTGTCAGTTGAATCGTAGCCGTTGTCGTAGACGCTCGTCATGAAATGCAACGCGTGTGTCACTACTGTCGGCTTCCTCTTCTTCATTACCTCCATCATCATCAACAAGGGGTGGTGTTGGGCGACGGTTTGCTGCCAACTGCTCGATGCTGTTAGTGAGGGTGGTAATGCTCCCATTATAGCCTGGAGGTCTTCCCGCATAGCATTCACGGTAGCTACATTTTCCTCAATCTTTTGATCCAGCTTTGTGATCTCCTCTTTTGAAGCACAATCATCGAAATCATTCACCTCACCTGCCATGGTTAGTAGAAAATAGGAAACAAACAACACAAAACTATGATCTCTATCAACTACTAGGCACTAGAACACACTCTCAAGTGTCTTACCTTGCTCTTACAAAAATCTTACCAATTAAAGTAGGCGGTATGACTCGGAGAGGTGGGATGTTTGACGATGGCAGGGGTGCGATTGCGAGGATCAACCTGTGCTGACCAGAAGTGTGTGGATCTCAGAAGGCAGTGTATTGTAGCAAGGGCTAGCAGAATTCAATAACAGAATAGCAAAGCTGAATAAGTGTTCCAAATACTTGTAGCAGTCGCTGACCGAGACACGTTCCCAGAACCAGCCTAACAAGCTAGAGTAAGAAACAAAGGACTTAGGATAACTCTCTCTCACCAAGTCTCTCGAATATCCTGAAAGATCAGCTCAGCAAGACTGCTCACTGAAAACAGCTCTCTATCCTTTTCTTTTTTTTCTCTTCTCTCTTTTTTTCTTTTTTTCTTCTAAGAGTACACCTAGTACACAAGAAGCAACCACAAAAATTAGCAGCTCGATACAATGCACAGAGTGACCCTGGAAAAACACGCAGAGGTGCTCTTAAAAGCGTGCAGGAACTTCGGAGCTTGAAAACTCAGTCTTGCAGGCCAAATTTTACGATTTTAGATTGGCCGAACCCAACAAGTTGGGGAGGAGCGGATGTAAAATTTTCTATAGATATCCGCAGATATAAAGTTTGCCCAATTCCGAGTCCATATGCAAAAGTTATGGCTGTTTTTAAGACAGGTAGCGCGAACTAGGGTTTCGCGGCTCAACCCTGTTGTTCTGGCTAGAGTATAAGTGCCAATAGGTCAAGCGGGGCTGATAAGGAGGCTAGCGATGCATGGCGATTGACAAAAGATGGCTTGCGACCTATCTAAAAAGGCTTGTGAAAGCTGTTGTTCTGGCTAGAGTATAAGTGCCAATAGGTCAAGCGGGGCTGACAAGGAGGCTAGCAATGCAGGGCGATTGACACAAGGTGGCTTGCGACCTATCTAAAAAGGCTTGCAAAAGCGAGTTAAAAGCTCAAGGCGGCTTGCAGTCCAAAACCAAGTAAAACTAAATCTCTCAAGGCAGGCTCTCGCGCAACGCAACAGCTAGAACTAGAACCACGAGCATGACTCTAAACCAGCGACCACTAACTTGACCTAGGACATAGACTTAACAAAGCGAAACTGAAATAAATTTTGCAAAGGCACAAAGGGGTTTGGACAGGGGATAAACCTAACACTACGAAGAACACAGTGGTAATAAATTTTTGGGTTTTCTGAATTCTAGGTAAGGGAAAACAAAACTTAACAGAAGGAAACACAGATGATACATATCGGGCAACCTGATGTTCTGATACCACTTGATGCGAGACTAGGTGCCCGATCTTCTGATAGGTTTGATTTGGCGACGTGTGGACATTCACATTTTGAGGCTTCCGATCAGCAGATCGTCACCTCGCACTCGCTACACCCGCGCGTCTTGTCGTTATCGGCCATGCTCACACGCAGTCGATCTAACCACGAAGGTTTTGCTCCTGCAAACAATCGAAGAAATTTGCAAGAACAAAGAAAGCACAACCTAAATTGCAGATGAATGTTTAGCACACGAAGTTGGGGTTCTACAAACCGATCTAGACGGTGAAACTGCAATGGCAGAATAATCTAAGTAAAACTCGACTCTAAACAACGATGGCTACTGTATATATATGAGTTGGGATGTCCTAGGGTTAACCCTAGATCGCACACCCCTTGGGCTTAGCCCACGACACAATTACAAGGCCCAAGGCCCAAAACAGACTCAGACTAAAAGAGGTATGTATCTTATTTCGATGATTTTGGACAGCTTAGGAGGAATTTTTACGTGAAACCAAAACCATATGAAAATAGACTTCATAAGCTTTCCAACAAGTACTTTTAGACCATGTAACTCCTTCTGGATCAAAAGTTATGACCGGTTCAAGTTAACGTTGTCTCCCAGCCCGAAACTGAATCCAAAACATGCAGAACTTCATCTCTTGGCTTCTATGGACCAAAAGTGATGTGGTGATGTAGGAGTAGATTTGTGTAAGGTCTTGGTTTGGTCTCTAATCAACTTCTTTGATCATCCATACGTTCCTTGCGCTCGGTCTCTTTCCCTTCACCCAAGCAAGTATCTCTGCAAACGAGAATATACAAAACTCATGGTGCAGTAACACCTGTTCAAATATATAATACGTAAATCTTACGTAGAAAGCATGCACCTTTGGTTGATGAGTACATAAGATAGCTATGGTCATATCTGAGCTAGTGATGTCCTCATCATCTGGTTACGAATTTCTGGGTATTACAAGCTTTTCAAGGTTGCACAATATTTGTACAAGTCCCAAGTTGGGACTCCCAACTCCTGCGTGGCCGCGTCCCACGGACCTGCTGAGTGTTCTTTTGATGGGACCCACTGGTAGACTAAAAAACAACCATCGTCTCCCTCTCAATGAAATGATTACCGTCTTCCATCAAATCTAACACTGATGACTATGCATCTCATCCCCAAAATAAGAAAGGAACCTTCAAGCAACACCAGACCCCCCCCCCCCCTTTTCCTGGTTTCCCTCTTTGATTAAGCACCCCAATAGTCCTGAGTTTTGATGCCCTAATTTGAGTCTTGCATCTGCGGTGTCTCCGTGCAAGCTCATGTGGACTGCCTGGCCAGGGGAGGCGATGAGGCCGATGGGGAGGCGGCGTGGGGAGTTATCAGGGTTGAGGAGGTTAGGGGTAGGATGTAACACCCCGAAAATTTATGGCAAAAAATTTCTGCAAAATTTTAAACTTTTTAAAACTTTTTGCATCATGTTGTGTCTTTGTTTGAGTTGCTTGATAATCCCTACTAAATCAAACCAAGAAAGTATCAAACCTTGGACTATACCCAGATTCTGTCAAGATTTAAATTATAGATCTTATACGAAGCAAATATTATACAAGTGAAAGGAAATTGAATACTAATTTAATTTCTAATTCATAAATATACAAATATTCGACCAAAAATATACTTTGACAATAAAGAGTTGGGAAATTAAAATCCCCATTTAATTTCCCAATTATCCAAATACAAATGGTATACAAGAGACTCAACTAATATATTAATGAGAACAAGAACTCCGATCTCTTTTGGAGGTAAATTAAATTAATTTCCAATACAACAAACTTCATCAAATAAATAAACCTTAACTCCAACTACGAAATAAGATTAATTATACAAGTAATACGATCACCTCTCCTAAGGAAATATATTTTCAAAAGTTATAAACCTATTTTCAAAATCTAACTCTTAGTGGGCTTGGCTCGGCCCAAGGACCTAACCCCAGCTTGCAACCCAACCCACCTTGATCTCGAATTTTTTTATTTTTTTATTTTTTAAAAAAATATTTACAACAGTAATTTTAGTTTTGAAAATTTACAAATTTACACCCCCAATGCCCTTTAGGAGGGCGTTTTAGATGACGTGGTAGACGCCCGTTGGCCGCCACTATCGGGCCGTCTGCCATTTTGCAGGCGGCACCCTTGCCGCCCTCTGGGAGGCCGGTAAGGGGGCCACCTGCAAAACGCCGCCTCTTTTGCAGGCGGCCCACTTGCCGCCCTTTGGGAGGGCGGTTAGGGTGCCCCTTGCAAAAGAGGCGGCCCCCTTCACGCCCTCCCAAAGGGAGATTTTTACCTGGCCAGGGGACCGCTTGTAATAGAGGCTGCTCCGCAGGTCAGCCGTTTTGCAACTTAGGCCTTAGCCCTGCCTTAGTTTAGTTTTACCCAAGCCCTTAGAAGCCTTCTAGTTTCAGAAGTGGGGGTTAGTTAGAGAAGCCTTCTAATGCCAGAGGTGTAGGAGAAAGCCGGAAGCCCCGTAGTTTCGCCCTAGAATTAGGTTTGTGACCTTGGATGTTAAACGTTTGTTGTTTTTGCTTCTTCTCGCTCGATTAGGTCGTGTCGCTTTTGCGAGGATTGTCAAGGTGCCACTCGAGGAGCTGAAAGGATAAGCAAGGGCTAAGTGAGTAGGTCAATCATCAGACCACCATGAGCAAGGCAAGTCATCACGAACCCCTCCGTGATCATGTTGTACCCATATTGCAAACTGCTTTGTTTACAAATAAACTACATGCTATATTTAAATTGCGTACCAAATTGCCGTTATGCCTTTATTGATATTGATTACCTGTACCTTGTTGGTTGTACTGGTACTAGAGTCATTAGTCAAATTATTGACACATGCTTAGTAATGCTTATTAGATGTTTGTTATATGAAATACTCATGTTGGGAGATAATTGCCAGGGTAGCGGTGATTATTGAAAAGCGGATGGAGACATGTATTGCCATCTCACGAAACACATGGGAAATTGTTTGCGAAAATCCAAAACTTAATAACAACAAAAATTGTTTAGACTGGGGCGGCTGGATTACTTAGTTGGATTCCTGCAAAGGCTAGTGCTGATCCTGGTCAATTAAGGACCGAGTCAGAAAAACAGGCGGGAAACGAACTGAGTACGACCGTATCTTCTCGTATGGTCATAGACCTAGAGGAGTAGGGCCACTAGAAGGGGTGGTACCTCAATCATTTGTGGTTCAGAACCGTAGTAATGTAAGTCATGCGAGGCATGACAAATTCACACTAGCGTGAGGACTAACACTAAAATTGGTCTAACTGTGCTTAAGACTTCTTCCCTTAGTATCCTGGGAACGCCATAACTCCCCTCCCTGTGGTTACAGGAGCTAGGTAGGATGATGGGGACGTACAGTTCATGGAGCAGGTACTGCCACCTCAAAAACTAGGACGTGACAAGTCTGATGTGTTGGGACTAGACTCATGTGTTGGGTACGTCGTGGAATATGGGTAAAGCATATATCCACAGCAGTGCGAGTTAACCAATCTATTCAAATAGCCATACTCGCGGTTAAAGGAGCGTCGGGACTTGTACGATTCTTGACTAGACTTATAAACTTTTAATCTGACTTAGGATATGGTTGGAGATGCTAGAGGATTATGGAACTACCTAGGGTGAGGTTAAGTTCAAGTGGGGCATTGTGAATAATTGAGCTTGGGGGTAAACCAAACCAAGGGTGGCTTGGGGAGGTGGACACAACCCTCAGAGAATGGTTAAATAATTGAACTTAACATCTTTTTAGTTAAAATGGCTAGGTCATAGGTCTGTGAAAATGTTTATGAAACTAGCTCTCTGCAAAGTAACCTTGGCCTTCCTTGAACCTTGTGTGCATCATTGCATGTTGTAGTGATGGCTTGCTGAGTACGTTTATACTCATGGTTGCTCAATTTACATTTTTTAGCAGAAGATCCGGTCAGAAGAGAAGACCTTGCTAGCGTGTTTGCACGCTCGGGAGGATGAATGGAGTGTCGGTTGATACTAGGTCACGACCCCAGTCAATTGCTTGTGGGCATGTTGTTGGGCCTATTACTAATCTGGTTTTTTGCTGCTGCTTATCTGATAAGTCATGGTTATATTGACCGTAATAAAGGTAATTAACTCTTTAGTCTCATTTCATCTCGATATATGTTTTATACTAGCTATATATGTGTACCAACTACTGATCCAGACACGAGATTTTGGGGCGAGGCAGTGGAGGCGGCAGAAGGGGAAGGGGAGGTAGGAGTGGAGGAAGAGGCTTGCGTCCTTTCGGTTTCATAATTTGGGTTTGATTTGAATTGGGGCGTGGCAGTTACCTGGTGAATTTGCGTTCAGTTTCAGTAAGCGGGAAGGCACGCATGCCATAGGCATGCGCATCGTGCACATCACGGGAAGCGAACGACGGGAAACTATGGGCGGAAACACTATATTTATCTATGTAAGTAAGTCGAACGACGTACTAAAAATTAACTGAAACAACTTCAATTTTTATAATAATAGCAAAGTACCCATTGCGTTGTAACAAGAAGAAAAGCTGAAGTTAAGGAAAGAAAGATATCATGGTCGGCAAACGGTCAAGTGAGGCAATTCTCTTTGTCTTGATCAGCCAATTAATACTCCATCGAATGAATTACCGCCCAATGCAGCATTGACGATGCGTAATCCTTCACGTCAGCACGAGCTATCTAATCTGCCAGCAATTCTGCATGTGATGGAGGAAGCGGACACGCGTGTTTCATCGTGAGGAGGTCCCGCGGTAAGAGAAGATGCTGTCATCGCCCTCAGAGCAGCCGTTCGTGGGTCGCGGTAAGCGGGTCGTGGCATTTGGGTCGAAATCGGGGTTTTATTGGTGGTTGTTTCCATTTCACACAAGCCTATAGATGACGCTCGAGCGGGAAGCCTGATAGGAAAATCATGATCCAAACCAATATCGAACCTGTGGTGTAACTCTCGCATGGACATTAGACAGACAACATGGACACACAAACACTCCGTATTTTTATAATACATATACTTACACAATGTCCGTGTGTTACAACGGAAAAAACTAAAATTACAATAAACAAATCAAATTCTCTATAATTGACATGCACCCAAATGAAGTGATATTGTCCTAATTGACATTGCAGATGATATCTCTAAATGAAATTTGGACATGATATATGTCTAAATGATATATAGAGCATGATGTACCTGCAAATGACATTTGCAAATTAATGGTATGGCAAGTTTTTTTTCCCCTTCAACCACCATCGGCATTATAACAAACGCGCATATATTCAAAAACACACTTCTGAACTTATGGTTTATGTTTTTCTTAATGAAAATATACTAACAACTAATTTATGAATGAAGAACACGGATTTAAGAATAAGTGTGTGCAATTTTTTAACGAAAATGTGCCGCATTTCAAAGCTCACAGTACCCACTTATAATTCTAATTGGCATTAATGTCTGAAATGAACAAACATCCACTTATTAATAGCAATGAAAACGTAAACGGTAGACGGGCGGCGACACCCTGTTTAACGTTTAGGCAGTTTAGACGCGTTTAAACGCCGTCTAAACGGCCTAAACGGTTTGGTACTGTAGCGCAATTTGTAATCATCAAGCAAAGGTGAAATCTTTTTCCATTTTCCTTTCTCTTCTTCTTCGGCCCGCTCCTGTGCCGGCCTCCCTCCCCGCGCGCCCGCAGGCCAGTTCCCCTCGCCCGCACCCCTCACCCGTGCCCTCGCCCGCGTCCGTGCCCTCGCCCGCACCCTCGCCCGCGCCCTCGCCCGCGCGCCTCCCGCTGAGAATGGGTCGGAGGCAAAAAGGAAACGGGAAAGTGATGGGAAAGAGAGGAAAGTTTCTGGTGACAGGCTGACAGTCTTATTTCCCAACCCTAGCGGCCCAAACTCCCGCCCTGGAGCCCCTTCTATTCAGGTTCCCGCTTTTTTTCCCTATCTTCTAAACGGACCGTTTAAACTGCCCGCCTAAAACCGTTTCAGGCCGTTCCGTCTACTCCGTTTAGCCCGTTTACACGGGATGTTGACCGTTTAAACGGTCAAACCGTTTAGGGGAGCGTTTATGCCCTAAACTACACGCCAACCTGCTGTCTACCGTCTAAACGCGTTTAGACGGCCGTCTAAAACCGTTTAGGAAAACACTGATTAATAGCACATCAGCGATGGATGGTACAAACACTATTTGTTTTTATAATAGTAGAGATAAAAGATTGTTTCTATATATTACTCCTATCATAAAAAAAATAGAGGGATTATATCGAGAGTATTTGCTGAAAAGATTTCAAATCCTAGAAGTTGAGTTTATTTTTCTAATTTTCAAATCTCAGAAAATCCGAGTATTTTTTTGAAGTTTCAGGATTGAAATGGATTTATTTTCAACATCCAAGATAGCGAGTTGGTGATGCTTTCGTCTTTTATAAAAAAACTCAAAAGTTTGTGGCGGGTTTCAAAAGAGAGAAGGAATTTGGACCGTTTGGTGTGTCACCGTGTGTCAACTAATCCGGCCACGAAGCAGAAGCCCACCACATCGGCTCACCTAGCCTCTGCTTCTCTATCCACTGCAACACTCCACATCTTGCCTCTCCCACTCGTGTCGCGTCGCATTGTGTTCCTACCCGCCGCTGCCGCCATGATCGTGACCCACCCTGCAAACCCTATCCAAGCTCCGGCGGCGAGCTGAGCCACGGAGGCGGAGGACGCAAGAAGGGAAAGCCCGACGGCCCGAACAGCGCATCCACCACCGCTGTGAAGCATGCGCAATGTGAGTCGCAGCGGAGCATCGCCTCCATGCCAGACCTTTGCTCTCATCTTCTCAAATCGCCTTCCTCCGCGAGATTTGGCTTCTCGTTGTCGTTGCTTAGATCGACCCTCCCCGGTTTAGAGATGTCAGTTGTGCTTTGCTGCTTGTTCCGCTAGGGTTTAGCTTTGTAAGAAAGACTAAGACTTGGACCTGTGATTCTTGTTTGGTAAAGGCAGTCAACTTTGTGTGGTAATTAGCAGCTCATTTTTCTAAGATTCGCCAAAGTTGGTGTGTGTTTTTCTTTGGAGATTTGTTAGTTTACCTGAACAGATCTGTTCTACTCATTGCTCTGTATTTCTCCATGTGAAGGCGATTGCCGTGGTTCTCTGAATTAATGATGGCGCCATGGTCAATTCAGCTTGATCCGTGCAGCGATGGTTGACAGACAAAGGAATCAAGTCGGACTCCTTTCCTTGCAAGCGCAGGGGACGACGGAAATTCCAGAGCGGAAACGGAAAACACATGGCGTCAACATGACGCAAGCGTGACGTTAGCGACAGACGGCAGAAACGCTATTCTTTTATAATAGTACAGAAGAGATATAGGTATAGATAGGTAAAGATATTTTTGAATCGTATGAGAGTTGGATGACGTACCAACATTTCAGCAAAAACAATTTATTTCTTATAATAGGTAAAGACTAGAAAAATGCACGTGTCTTGCAACGAGTAAAGACAATTTTAATTGTAGATGCAACATGAAAAAAATACTAAAATTATAATAAATTTTAGATGTTTAATCATAAACGGATCGGATTCGGACGGATAGTGGTTATACCATACCCTAAACCATAATTTGTAAGTGGATTTGGAGCAGGTGTGGATAATGTGCTGTGGGGGGGGGGGGGGGGGGGGGGGCGCCTCCACCAAGGCGGAAGCCCACCATGTGCAAACAGTACCTGATCCCTGGATCAATAGTCGGATACACACATAGTCATCGGTGATACAAACTCAGAGTACACTAAACATTAAATACATAATAGAGTACATATAATACAAAGGTTTCCATCCAGGACAGGCCCTAGATGAATAACGGCAAGAACAGGGTAACTAGCAAGATACAACAGAGACAGGACGGAAGCAGGGGAGGAAAACTACTCGGCGATGGAACACAACGATACCGCAGGCTTAGTTGGGAACTAGGCCCGAAACCTCAAAAGTCATCGTAGTCGGCTTGGTCCTAGAAGAACTCGGCAGCAGTCGGGTCGTCGTCTTCTTCTTTAAAACCTAATATAATATATATACAAATATAGGAACAAGGGTGAGTACTTTCGTACTCAGCAAGCCGAAGGAAAGGTGCCATGTCGATTAGACAAAAGGGGCTAAGAGTCTTATTTGCGAAAACAGCCTTTAGAAATATTTTGCTTGTCAAATGCTTGTGTGTCCAATTTTTAGTTGTCGGAAAGAGGCTCACGCCTCGATCCATTCCGCAAGTTGCTTTTCAACAACTCACCACATGTAGTTACTGAATCATGTATTTTCATTTTCATCTTCCAGTGATTAACCGAGTAACCACACAACTCGGCGGTCACCCGAGTGGCTTCGACCACTCCTTAGGTCTGTTACTTCTCCCGAGTGGCCTCGACCACCCGTTGACCCTGAGACTCGGCTACAACCAAATCTCAGCTACCTCTTTTAGCAATTCCGGCTACAACCGGTTGTCAGCTCATTCGCTACACTGGCTACAACCAGTTAGCACAAACTCACTGCCTTGGCTACAACCAGGTAGTCTGCTCTTTATCGTCTTCTGGCTACAACCCGAAGACTTTACTCCTGTTAACAATCACCCACTTGCTTATCGTGCTTCAACACTCCGGGTCACACAGACCCGTCTCTGGCCACACAGGCCTTCCGTTTGCCACTCGGCAAACTCTGGTCACGATTCTCTTCCCATCAATCCATTTCACAATTCATTGGCAAACAAATCTACGCTATGGAAATCACCTTACATCGCCCTTAACCATGGGCACGGCTGTTCGAACAGTTTAGCTAAACTCTACAGAGGGTGTACGCTTTACCCAAACGACACGAAACTTACATCGAGTACTGGCCTGTACCAGAAGTTCGTGACAAGGCCAATTCCAAAGCTAGTCTAGGGTTATCCAATACCAGCAGAAGGATCCACACAGGATCAATGCTTCAGGTCAGCTCCAACCACCATCAGTACTAGGGCTCACGAGCTACAACTCTGATGAGTCCACTCCAGTCGGCACCAAACTTCCCTAAACCTACAATTTACTCGGCCAGGGGCAACCCATACTACCCGTATGGTCGTACTGTAAAAATGCTCGGATGCAATTCCCAAAGGAAACGGTCCTTATCGATAATATATAGCCAGGCCACACAGGCACTGTCTCTGTACATCAAGGTTTTCACAACTTTCATTTGTTTCATAAACACGCCAATACGCAGAATACCGGGTTTTCAAACAGCCAAGTAAAAACCACTGTTTCCCCAACGATAATACAATCGTTGCAGGGCTAAGCCATTCTACTCAGCATTCGTATCCGTAGATATGATGCCAACGTGCCATTGGTGGAGCTATCAAGGGAGAAATACATCAATATCCTACCAAAATAAGTGCGACTACTGGGTAGGTCCGTCGGTTGCGCTTGCAGACCGAGGCCAATCAATTTAAAGTGTAAACTAAGCATGCATATTTTGCAAACAACATAATTTTGCATATATAGGAGGCCATATGATCAAAGGGGCTTGCCTTGTTCCAGCGGAAGATCTTCCTCGGCGAAGACAGCTTCTGGATCGTCCACCGGTTCAGGATCTAAACAAGCAGAAAAGATAATTACTGACACGTTGAAAAGAGCTAAAACACTAGAAAGGAACATCGCGGTAGTCGGATGAAGGTTTATCATAGGTGACTGAGTTAAGCTTGCGGACAGGGCAACAAGGCTCACCGGTTAGGAACTCCGGATGGTAGGCTCGGCGATGAGCGGCGGCGATGGAGCTCGGGGGGGGGGGGGGCAGAAACGGCTCCGGGGCTGGGGAGGAGGAAGATGATGGCTTAGCTATGAAGCTGGTGATGGCGGTTTGGCAGAGACAGCTAGCTTGCAAAACAAAGAAAAGAGGAGGCATGGATGTCCTTTTATAGTAAGCGTGTGAGGCAGGGACACGGCGGTGCAGGCCGTTAGAGAGGGAAAAAGAGAGTCAAGATAAGCTGGCAAGGTGACGCGACGTCAATGCAAAGATTGACTTAGGGATTGGGCATGGCCGGGGGAGTTGGTATACACTGTAGCGACGATGAGACACTCAGGTCGTGGCAAGGACGGGTTGGAGGGATTTGCAGACAGAGCCTCTGACTATCCATTGGTCCAAGCGGGTTCTTGCGGTGCGGCAGTTATTGTCCGTTGGTCCGAGCGGGGTTGTGGGCAGGTGGAGGTCGGATCACGTCACCACTTCTGCAGTCGGCGTCCAACGGGAGGAGCGTTGAAAACATGGCTGCGGTGCAACTTGGTGAGATGATGAGACAACACGTCCATTGATAAGACAAGGTGTCGTGAGCTTGACCGGATCGGGGCAGGTCGGGGTGGCAAGACAGAACGGGTTAACAAGGTAGACGGTAATGCAAGGGGTTACTCGACAGCAAGGGTGGCCGAGTGAACAAAGGTAAAAGAGCAAGATTCAGGAATTGAGTAGAAATCTACTCGGCACAAGGGGAAAAAGCAGTCGGCTGGCCAGGGAGAGACAAACTGGGGCACAGCTGAACGGGATTGGAGAGGAGTTCGCATTAAGAAAATGAATTCCAACGGGGAAAAGAAAAACGGGTCATTACATGTGCGGATGCGGATGCGGAGTGAATTGTTTTGGATGGCGGATGCGGTGCGGAGCCGGTTCGGACTTGGCTCGGAAACAGATTAAAATTATCGGATGTGATGTGTATATACAATTGATACAATATTAACTCATCAATAATTCAATATAATGGGCAACCATACTGTAACAATATCGGAAGCACTTAATAACTATCATATGACACATGTACATGAAAACACACATTGCAATATCACATTAACTGATTAACTTGTCCATTGTCCAAAACAAGCACTTAACCAACAAAGGACATCAAATATCACAATATCATATTATCACATGACAAATAGGAGATCCACAAATGACAATATCACGCGTCGATGCCGATAGCCATGCGGCAGCGATGCCCGATAGGTGATAGCTGTAGGTCTCTGATCTGATCTGAATCATTTGATGACTGATGAGTTAGGTCAATCCATCAGTGGATGGATGGGCTGGGCCTGTTGGTCTGGACCACTGCATTGCCTCGATGGATGGATGGATGGGCTAAGCTCAAGTTAAATGGGCCAAATGAATTGGTCACATGGGCTGAAAAATTCGGATTATCCGTGAAACCTTCTACCGGATAATCCGCTTGAAATTCCAGATAATCCGCACCCGCCGGATATTGCTGATACTATATCCGGCTCCGAATCTACATTCTACTATCCGCATCCGAATCCATATCTGCCGGATATCTAGGCACCCTTACCATATCCTCACTTCGGACGGATACAGAGTGGATCAGATCAAATATTATCCGATTCGTTTTCACCCCTCATTATTGCTTAATTTTCGTGATATGATCAATATATTCTGCATGTAGTCCTGCCAGATAACTTATTCAAAGTTGTCTATTTCTTTTCCATCAGCTCCAACAAGGGCTAAGATTTTTTAGAAAAAAAAACTGATACAGGGCGCCCAACCTTCTTGACATAGAATCTAGATACATCGTGTAATCAACGAAGATGATGAACAACGTGCTACCCTTGCGGCACACCTTTAACCACGGATTCGTAAAACCACACGCAAGAGATGATCCACTCGACCATGCAAAAGTGAATCTATTGCTCCCTCAATTCCCTGAAATGAAAAGCAAGAACAATCGACGGCAGAAACTCCCAATTCCCCTCTCTAGTTTGGCGGTGGTGGCACAAACCCTAGGGGAAGAATAAGAGCAATATTGCCACGAAAATATGTGTATATTAAACGTGGTCTACCCTCCTGGGTTGTGTACAAAGGCTTATATAGCCATTACATAGGTTAGAAACTAATTAGGAATAATATACAACAAATATGGAAACCTATCAGGACTGCCGATGGTTTGTTTCGGCACTTGTGGTGAAACTAGAAGGAATTGCTATCCTAGACCCTATCCATCACGTGGGCCATAAATTTAGTTTCCAACAAGTACTCATACGTTCAAAACGGATTTCGGATGAGAGAGTTTGGGCTATTTTAATATGGGCTGCTTTGATAGCCAAACCGAATCCGATTTGAGCGTTTTCCTTCTTATCTTCAAACTCCTTGTTTTGGATGACTTGAATACGTGGGAAACTTGTTGATGAAGCCCTTGCCAACCCTAGATGGGTCTTTAAATAGTAGAACCCCGTCCAAACAAGTCGTGCAAAGCCCACGTTCATCATCAATCCTGCTGCCTGCACATCACCCGGTCAGCCCGTGCAACGAGTCTTCAAACAGATGTAACTCGGTGTATAAAACTTCAAATCACGTGCCGTTTGTTCCATTGGAAAGTACATATGCCAAGCTTTCCATGTATGTAAGCCGTGTATGCCGAAAGTTTTCGATTCAAACCAGAATTCATGATGAACTTCGTGAACAAAATAGCGACCAATCTTTTCCATGTGTGCCGCTAACTCCCTCACCTCCCGCTTGGCCCACATGTTTTTGCATGCCAATTGTTCACTTCTCTCACATCTAAAAACAATGTAGTGACAAATATTATCTAGCATCAAATTCTCACGTATTCCACAGATAGATTTTGAAAGAAACGAATTTACCTTATAGTTTGATTCACATGCATAGAAGAATATCCAAAAGCATGGTGTATTCACATCAAAAACTTTCTCACATTATATATCAAATGTATTCTTTCTTTTTCATTATTTCCAAGCTAATTAGTTAACACCCTTATGAAATATTGAAGGAAGCTAAATGGAGCAAAGAACATAAAATCAAAGCACTCACATAGAAGGAAATATAATGATTTAAATTTAGTAAGCAATGATCAAATTTAATTTGTTGGTTTTAGTATTCTATATATGCTCCAAATATTTTTATAAAAAGAAGTCATATAATTGTTACTGCATTCAGGATTGAAGAATCACCTATAATCAACATAGTGTGCATGTATAGTATTTGGGTATAATGGATCATGGCATTGCTTCATGTAGCTGGCTATTGTCATGATTGCTTCCTACGATTACCGAAATCACTTTAACCTAAGAGCATATTTGGTAGAGCTCCAGATTCTATAATTCTGATCTTGTGATTCTGATTCTTATGGAGATTTTGTACCTTTTGACTGATTCTTCATTCATGTGTAAAATTGAGAATCATAGCGGATCGATTAGACTAAGAATCGGGACGATTTTTTATCCGTTTGGCTCAGTTCCAATTGATCCGATTGAGAATCACTCCAAAAATCCCTATCAAACGCATCCTAAATTGCAGAAAGCAAAAATAGAAAGTTGCGGAGGCCAGGGAACGCATCATTACCAGGATCAGAATCGGGCGCACGGGAAATCAGACACGCGGGGACGCATCTCATCCGGAGTTGGGCTGCTGTTGCGTCGCGCCGCGCAGGGGAAAGTCGGGGGGATGGATGATTTTTTTTTGCCTGGCGAACGATGCACGGAGGACGTGCGGCTGACACGCCAATGGCGTCCTGTCCCAACTTTGGTCCATTTAGCAATGGGAGAGGGGATAGATTTGGTCCATTTGGATTGAAAAGTGGGTATTTTGGCCCATCAGGCATCATCAGCATCATCAGTTGGGCCATTTTCGTTTTACATATAATCATACTAGCCCAATTTAGCCCGTCTTAAAATGGAATTAGGCTAGATTTCAATCCACGGCGCCAATTTTTGGCCCATCAAATTCTTTCATGGGCTAGTAGCATACAGAATAAGACTTTTTACTGTTACTAATTTAATTTTTTTTTAATTTACAAAACTAATTTTAAAATTTTCCTTTTTACAAAAATAGACTCTTGCCGCCGTGGGCTAGGGCGGCATTTAAAAACCGCCGTGGTCCAGGGCGGCAAATGGCCCGGCCATGAGGGGGTGCTAACGGCGTGGGCCGCCGTTAAGCCGGGGGGCCACGTGGGCTTGCCACCGTGGCCTAGGACGGCGAATGCCTCACGGGTCCCCCGTGAGGCCGGCAGAACTTCAGGGGGCAGAATGCAAATTTGCATTCGCCGCCCTGGGGGAGAGTGGTTTTAGCCCAATCGCCGCCCAGGGGGAGGGCGGTTTTAGCTCCTCCTATAAAATCCTTTCGCGCCGGCAACCGCGGTCATTTTTCCCTTCCGCCTCCAGCGTTCGTCCAATAGAGCTGAGGCAAAGGAGGAGCAGTACAGCGGCGAAGCCCTCGCGGATTTTTAAGCCGAACGCAGGTATTTTTTCCCTCCCTCCGTCATGTAGTCAATTTTTTAGACAAATGTTAATCAGTACTAGACGTGTAGTGTAATACCCGACATAGTATGAAAATATTAGCGGTTTGGCATAACCATCGTTAGTGTTAAATTTATTTGACCGTATTAGAATAACATAGCGGACAGGTAGTAAATTGTAGATATTTTAGAAATAAATATGCTTCGCCATGGCCATCGTTGATATACGTCATTTTGACATGGTAGATAAACCTAACTGTTCGCACCAAAAACCACCGGGTGTGCCAAGAAGCTTGTTGATGATCTGGTTTGATGCGATTGAACATACGAAGGCCTGAGAGATCTGCTTAGCTCCAGTACAGGTCCTAAAATATTTGAGGTTCGTAGGCGTGCCAGTCAATTTGACCCAGCAATTGACAAGGAGATAAAACAAATCAGATCACCGCTCCAATCGGCCGATAAGCTGATACAGTCTTCCTCTAGCCGATGGAGCCAACAGTACTTGTAAATCGGCTGCGCCTGTACTCGGGCCCTTGTCTTCGCGCATGCTCGTGCCCAGGTACTAGTTGTCCGTGTCCGCGCCCGGGTAGTCGTCCTGTTGCCCGCGCCCGGATCTTTGTGCCCGCGCCTGGGTCTTCGTGCCCGTGCCCGAGTACTTGTCTGCTTGTTCGATCGGCCGATACTCCTAGCCGATAGCCGATAGCATCTGTGTATCGGCCGTGCCCGGGCTCTTCCTCGTGCCCGCACCGGGTACTTGCTCGTGGTCGTGTCCGGGGAGAGGCAAGGAGGAATGACGATTGCCGATAGAACACCTGTACATCGGCCGGAAGCCGATGATGATTTAAGCAAGTAATATACCAGCCGACTGCCAAATAAAACAGTAGGACATCGGCTAGAAGCCGATGGTAAAACAGATAGGCAGAAATAAAAGACGATGCAGTCGGTTGCCTAGTAACAGATAACCTATCGGCTAAGCACTCCGATAGAACATCGCATAAACACCTATCGACTCGACAAGGATAAGATTATTACTATCAGTCTAGTAGTTCGGACCTAACCGATGCAGGCCCGCTCGAGAAGCAAGAACCCGTCGAAAGGGTGGCGATGCGCCGAAGTTTATTGATCTGTGTGGATGGATTACAAGGTCCCCGGGCATACGTATTTATACCCCGAGTTACATGAGTCCTTATAGGACACGGAACAGGACTTTCCCAACTAGAAAAGGAAAACTAACAGACCTGATCGGACAAGAGATCAGATTTCCTAAAAGATAAAACTATCTAATAGATAAGATAAATAACTGCCATAACGTGGTCTTCACGATTCCTTCTCAAATCCGGTTTCTTCTGGATTAATTTCCTCCGGTTGATATAGCTTCTATCTTTACCGAATCTGATATGAGCCGTGCCAAATTTTGGCGTTAACACATGCCCCCCAATTTCGGAGTTTGTTATCAAACTTCGAAATTCTTCTTCTGTTTGGGCCTTAATACTCCTTCCTGACCTCTTGAAGTCGGCTTTCATGAGCTGATACCTTTTGTACTAGGTGTGCTAGGCTCTCGAAGTCTTCTGATGAAAATCTTTCCCTAATCGGAGCCACCAAACCTTGGAATGCTAACTCGGCCAGCTGTGCATCATCCAGACTTAAACTATAACATTGGCTTCTAACATCACGAAACCGCTGGACATATTCTACGACTGATTCCTCCGGCTTCTGTATTACCGATGTCAAGTCTATCAAACTCATCTCCTGAATCCCCATAAAGAAATACTTGTGGAATTGCTTTTCCAGATCGGCCCAACCTCGAACTGAGTTAGGTGGCAATGAAGAAAACCATGTAAAAGCCGATCCGGATAATGATAACGGGAGGAGTCTAACTCTCAAAGCTTCTACAGCCGATGCCTCTCCACATTGAGCCAAGAATCGACTGACATGCTCCACTATAGATACATCATCTTGCCCTGAGAATTTGGAGAAGTCTGGTATTCTGTATCGGCACGGCAACGGAGCTCTATCAAACCAATCTGGATATGGAGGCCGATACCTAAATGTTTCCTTCGGTCTTAGACCGAATTGTTCTCTCACCACCTCTGTGATTCTTGCTGTCCAATCTTCTTCCCTTGGATCTTCGATGTGATAACGCAGAGGTGGAGTTGGTAGCCGATTTTGCCTCTGATATTCTCTCTGATATTTGTACTCAGGGACAGCTCCTGGATAACTCTGTTGATGCCCCCCATAGTACGCAGTTTGATGATATCCTTGAGGAATTCCATCTTGTTGCCCCCCAGCCAGCTAAATCGGCTCCACTGCCTTCTTGATCAAGTTCTGTAATGTGTTCACCAATATCCCAGATTGATCGATCAATGCATGATGAACTGCTTCATTAACCATGTCTTGAAGTTGCTTCTGTGAACTTGCAGGTGATGTATGGCTCGATTCATCAATCAGAACAGGCTTTGGAAACTGCGACTTCTGAATCGGCCCTTGATCTGTCATACCGAAGGATTCTAGACAAAGCTTCCGAAAATCATCGATGTTCTGCTCCACTTGTTGTCTCTGTTCTTCGGTCAAATCTTCCATTGTAACTGGGATTGTATCATCTTTGCTGACCTCTTTTCCAGCCATGTCGAAGTTCTGTGTCCCACCAGGCGTGCCAAAAGTATGTTCGCACCAAAAACCACCGGGTGTGCCAAGAAGCTTGTTGATGATCTGGTTTGATGCGATTGAACATACGAAGGCCTGGGAGATCTGCTTAGCTCCAGTGCAGGTCCTAAAATATTTGAGGTTCGTAGGCGTGCCAGTCAATTTGACCCAACAATTGACAAGGAGATAAAACAAATCAGATCACCGCTCCAATCGGCCGATAAGCTGATACAGTCTTCCTCCAGCCGATGGAGCCAACAGTACATGTAAATCGGCTGCGCCTGTACTCGGGCCCTTGTCTTCGCGCGTGCTCGTGCCCAGGTACTAGTTGTCCGTGTCCGCGCCCGGGTAGTCATCCTGTTGCCCGCGCCCGGGACCTCGTGCCCGCGCCCGGATCTTTGTGCCCGCGCCTGGGTCTTCGTGCCCGTGCCCGAGTACTTGTCTGCTTGTTCGATCGGCCGATACTCCTAGCCGATAGCTGATAGCATCTGTGTATCGGCCGTGCCCGGGCTCTTCCTCGTGCCCACACCGGGTACTTGCTCGTGGTCGTGTCCGGGGAGAGGCAAGGAGGAATGACGATTGCCGATAGAACACCTGTACATTGGCCGGAAGCCGATGATGATTTAAGCAAGTAATATACCAGCCGACTGCCAAATAAAACAATAGGACATCGGCTAGAAGCCGATGGTAAAACAGATAGGCAGAAATAAAAGACGATGCAGTCGGTTGCCTAGTAACAGATAACCTATCGGCTAAGCACTCCGATAGAATATCGCATAAACACCTATCGACTCGACAAGGATAAGATTATTACTATCAGTCTAGTAGATCGGACCAAACCATTGCAGCACAGACCAATAATGATAATAGAACCTCAATGGGCCGATAGATCTAATGCAATCGTGATTATAAGATAATTTACCGGCTATACATTCCGATAAGACACTTGCACAGAAGCCATTGGCCTAGCAGGAATAGCTTATCGCTCAGTTTAGTAGGTCGGACCCAACCGATGCAGCACAAACTGATGATAAACTATCCCCAGTAAATCGATAAAAACTATGCACGCGTGATGTGGTATACCTAATCGGCCTAAGAGATCGAACCGAACCGATGCAGCCGTAGACAGGGCAGATACACCTGGGTAAGGGGTGACGAGTCTTACCCTCTCGCAGGAGTTCGGACCTAACCGATGCAGCCCCGCTCGAGAAGCAAGAACCCGTCGAAAGGGTGGCGATGCGCCGAAGTTTATTGATCTGTGTGGATGGATTACAAGGTCCCCGAGCATACGTATTTATACCCTGAGTTACATGAGTCCTTATAGGACACGGAACAGGACTTTTCTAACTAGAAAAGGAAAACTAACAGACCTGATCGGACAAGAGATCAGGTTTCCTAAAAGATAAAACTATCTAATAGATAAGATAAATAACTGCCATAACGTGATCTTCACGATTCCTTCTCAAATCCGGTTTCTTCTGGATTAATTTCCTCCGGTTGATATAGCTTCTATCTTTACCGAATCTGATATGAGCCGTGCCAAATTTTGGCGTTAACACTAACGTATAACTTTATTAGCGCTGCTGTGTTAGTTTGTAAAATATAGAAACGGTAATGGTTTGACTCATACCTATAGCCTTTTTATGGAACGAATATTGGTTAGTACAGATTAATAACTGTAGTGAAAATCTTTTTTGTCAACAGAAATGACAAATAGAGTTGCATTTGCGATATATCATGGTGAAGGAAATGTCAGAGAAGGACAATATAGGGTAGATTTATCGGAGTTCAACGTAGCACAAAAGGGAATTATAGCTCCAGCTGAGAGAAGTTTTCCTGGAGTTTACAATTGGTTAATGAGGGGATTCGGAGTAGATTCTCAAGTAAATGCAATTACGATGTACGCACTGGTTAGCTGGGCTGTGGAAGGTTTTGGTGGGAATTGATGCCAATAGATTCGACGGCCAGCTGGGTATTTTTTGTGGAGAGTGCACTGCAGTGAGGATGGGCACCTAGCATCCTAGTGGTAGTGCATGACAGGGTCAGTATTGACCAGGCTGGTCCAAGTACAGCAGAAGGGCCCGATGAAACAGGGGAGCAAAATGAGGCAGAAGACGAGGGTGCCGGAGAGGAAGGAGGCCAAGAAGACATGGGACCGGGGAGGGGGGGGTTTGCACTTTTTATTCGGCTGACGCGAACTTTTCTTTACCAGCCCCACGCGGCGGATCTCACCACCACCTGGGGGACACTGGACGGGGATCTGCCCGGAGCACCTCTGATTGGATCTCTGCCGAGGACAACCTCGTTCCGGAGCAGGACGTGATCGGGTCGTCACAGCTCGAAGGTGCACTGGACACACAGCCGCACGACGCCGGTGCTTTCCCTACTGCTCAGGCGGTCCGAGCCACCCGTGGGGTAGCGGCGGACCGCCTAACGTACTCGCGCGGGCACGTGCGAGCGCAGCCTAGGAGGACGAGAAGGCGTACGGACTAGGGGCTATTGTTGTAGTTTTTTATTTATAGGTCTCGCATAACTTGTAAGGCATGAACTTGCCCATTATGTGTAAGACTTGGTGTATGCAAATTATGCTGTTAATTATATTAATGTTGTGTTGTTAGAAGTAATCCCATCTCTTCAGTGTTTTTTGAATTATATTGACACTAATATGTGTGTTATCTGAAGTTATCTTTATGCGAACGCCATCCCGCTTGCCTGCGCCTGCCGGCCTTCCCGCTCGCGAGTTAGAGTACCCTAGGGATCGGACCGTCTGCATATGGATCGGACTGTTGCCCCCACCCGGATCGGACCGTCCGCCGCCATATCGGATCGTTCGACAACAAAGATCGGACCGTCCGACAACCAAAGATCGGACCGTCCGCATACGAATCGGACCGTCCGATTTCTTCAAATTTGGTAATTTGCAAATGGCTGCAGGGGCCTGAACTTAAAAATGCATTCGCCGCCCTGGGGGACGGCGGCGAATGCATTTTTGCATTCGGCCCCCTGGAGCCATTCGCCGCCGTGGCCCAGGGCGGCAATGCCACGTGGCCCCCGGCCCGCTGACGCCGTGGGCCGCCGTGACGCCACCGTGGGTCCCGGCCATTTGCCGCTCTGGGCCACGGCGGTTTTTAGATGCCGCCCTGGCCCACGGTGGCAAGAGTCTATTTCTGTAGAAAGGAAAATTTTAAAATTAGTTTTGTAAATTAAAAAAAATTAAATTAGTAACAGTAAAAAGTCTACAGAGTAATGGGCCTGGTTTGAAACCTGTCAAGCATTCTGGTTAAATTCAATTCGCAGTAAGGCCATTAAGCGTCATCGTTTGTTGACTCATTGATGTGATCAAGACTATTACGGATATTAGCATAAGTCTCGCCCTAGATCAAAAGGTGATGCCATTTTATAACAATCACTAATTTAACTCTATTAAGAAAATTACTTTATTTGTTTAGAAGTGATCACATATTTATATATTTATGGATGCATAAGAAAATTGAACACGTTACCCCTAATATAAGAAGAGATAGATATTAGTCCCCCATATTCTGAAATCTAATTCGGCCTTCCTAAAATAACACTGATTTTAGACAGCCATAACTTTTGCATACGAGCTCGGATTTCGATCTTCTTATACTACTTCATTGGAAGTCTGTGTTGCCCTCTTTCCACCCACCGTCAAATTCATCTCGAGCTACCAGAAAAGGACAAAACAAGGTGTTGCACCATATGCAATGGTCCTTGGTCAATGTAACTTCGTTTGATACCCTAAGTGTGTCCAATAGGTAGATGATGACTCTAGGGAAACCTAGACTGTCATCCTATCTCTTTAAATATTAGGTACTTCTATTGGGTTTTGATTATAGATTAAAGTTTAATAATTGCTATTTTACCGTGTAAATACCCGTGTCTATTAGATTGCATGTTTCTCGTCTTTGGAATTTAATCATGTGCTTTATTTGTTTTTGGAATTTTCGATTGTTTTCCATCTTGTTCTTTCGCTTGCTTATAGCCAGGAACAAGAGTGATCTTCACCGATAAGATCAACAATCCGTTGGAGTGGATGTATCAATCAGTGCTCAACATAATGTCTCATATGGTTATACTTTGTATTATCAACATTATCTCCACCTACCGATTATAGTTGTCATCGCTCACCAAAAAATCAGACCAGCTCTGGCCGGTCATATCACTCATGTTATTGGCCTATTTAATTGTATCTTTGTTGGCCTTATATATCAACCCTTTAATAGTCGACATCAGTTAAACTTAGGAAGAAGTCTATATAGGCTTAATTTTTGTCCATTATACTCGTGCTCACTTACGCCTTAGCGGCCTTGCATTCCCTCCCTTCGCTCGAAATTAAAAAAAATCTCAAAGGTTGAAATGAAAGAAGATTTACAGGAAAAATGAAATAAAATTACTTCATTAAAGAATTTAAGAAACACGAAGAGAACGGTCAAACAAATTTCAGAAAAAAAATCAGGCAAGGTGATATGTTTGTTGTGAATCTTTTTTCTCATAACAGAACCTATACTTTCACAATCCAGGACAGAAAGCTGGGATCGACAGACATGAATTGACACGGGGTGTGGCTACCCATAGGTCAAGGAGAGAACATTTTGTTATTAGCACATTATTCCCCATGGCATGTCCTCGTGGGCAATTTTCGGCTTCAGACGTAAACATCACCAGATTTGTGTGCTAGCTGTCGAGTGTCGACTGCTCAAGAGATCCAGAATCACACACATAACTCATGTGAACCAAAAAAAAAGCCAATGACAACATTCTCCAAAGCTTTTCATAGGAAAAACATTGAACCCCTAGATTGCTACTTCTACACTGACCTTTCAGAAGCTAGCAACTTGCTGAATTGCTGGGGCTTCAAAACCTTTGCGTGGTTCTCTCAGTGTGTGCTAATCAACCAACAACTCAAGGAATTGCATACATATCAGGAGAGGAAAATGGGTTTCCTAGAATAAACTGAACTAGCTGCTGAGATGAAGGAAAGGATACCAGAGTGTAATATCATATATAATTAATAAAATACTTAATAGCATACTGTACTATTGGCACAATATACTCTCATAGAATATTTTGAAGCCTTAGAACATAAATGGTTGACAAATGTCAAATGCTGTACTTGCTACTTTTGCCATATCAGTTTGGAATAATTAATCGATTCAGGGAAAATGACATAAAAAATCACACTTAAAGTTTTTGTTCCTGTTCTGAATGCACAGTCCATGATGCAGCAATCAACACACTGCATCAAGGGGAAAGAGGCCACCACACAAAAAGGAATGATGCTTTTGTCCAGCTCCTCAATTGGACACAGCCAGCAGCAACGAACAAACGCCTCATCGCAAAGCATATGTGCATGCAGCAGCATTTGGAACATGCATATGACCTTGTCATTTGTCAACTTCCCGGGTGGTAATTATATAACGGAGTATGGTGTCATGGGCAATACCAAAGGGATGATGTTTTCCATGAGACCCACTCCCCACTAGGCCACTGTACACTACTATGCTTGCAGTTTGCTACACTAATTACTTTGTGTGTGTGTTGGGGGGGGGGGGTGTTTTATATGCCAAAGAAAATCAATAGCACCAATATTATTCAAGGAAATGAACAAGTATGTATACCAGTAAAACTTTTAGCCACAAACAAAACATACAAATCCAGTTGCAACCAAATATTGGTAGTTCGATCACTTCGTGAGAAATGATGAAGACAAACATAGAGAGCGCTAGGGCTGTCAAAATAGCTTGTAGCTCAAGGCTTGCGAGCAGTTTAAGCTCGGTTCGAGCTTCAAACGAGCTGAGCCCAAGCCTAAGCCAAAACTCACGAGCTTTGTGGAGCTTCAAATGAGCTTGGTTGTATATAATTTTTATTGTTTATTTGATAAACTAGTAGATTGCATATACATTAGTATGTACCCAGTATCCACACGATGAATTAGCATGTGTTAGCATCATATATTTATCTTAGCCTTTTTTCCTATTTATTAATGTAATTAACCTGAAAATAGTTATTTTTATCGAGAGATTATTCTTAAAATAAATGTTATGCTACTCACAGCCAATTTGGTAGCCGAGCTTGAGCTTGAATGAGCTAGAGCCGAGCCTGTTTGGAAGCTTAAAGATTACACAAGCTTGGCTCGAACTTATGTTGAGCTCGAGCCTAGGTAGTCAAGCTTGCTCAAGCTCAGCTTATTGATAGCCCTAGAGAGCGCTATAGATTGGTAGATCTAGATGGACGATCTGCTCTAGACAAATTTCATATGACAGTGCCATGCGTAGATTTGGATTGATGCCATCGGCATAATATAGTCTGTCTAAATTTAATAAAATAGTAGTGCTCAGATATGTTTTATGCTTTTGGATTTGGAAAAGTCCATTTACATCCCAAATTCCTAGTTATTGCAATAATCCATGGCACACTCTCAACTTTAACATGCCCATTTTAAAACCATCATGTTATAACATTAGATCAAAACACACACCAAGAAGTTCTGGCAAGTATTGGCTGAGTCTAACAACTTTTCAATAATATATACTACAAATGAAGGCAATGTGCCGATGTAAGCAATGGATAGAATATTTCAGCGATACTAGGGCCCCCACGCCTCCAGGACACCGTCAAAGAAATTCTCCTTACCATTTGGGTGTGGGGGGAGCGGGAGAGGGGGGGGGGGGGGGGGGGGGGGTGGATTCTGCCTCTGCCATTGAACTAAGATGTAAAAGGTGCGCTCTCTTAGCCAAAGTCTGACTTCATGCTAATGAGAATATGTTTCCATTATATGTATATATATAATCCTTGAATGAACCAGATTGTTCTAGAAAATGGTAAAAAATTGTTGGGATACCAAGGTGTGTCTACACCAGAATTTCTTTAGTGATTACCTCATATCACTGCATTAGATCATGGGAAACAGTAGTACTCAAGCAAAACTAGATAAATCTTCAGCTATGTTAATGTACTATGGTACTTAATTTTTGTTTAATTATACCACTGTGGCAAAGCTGTATCCAAAATAAAGTGCATATATGTTTGAAGGAATTTACTTGTTTCTTTTGTCCACCATATGTAACTTTCCTAATTTTTATGCCACCTAAGCTAGTAACTGTTTTTTTAGGCTTGTTATCTCTATCTAATTGCAATGTGACTAAAAAGCATTTCTGATAGTTAATTTAAGTTCAAAGCTAAGCTAGGAAGAAAATATTAATTGAATATTTTTGCTGCAGCTTAACTAGATAAACAGCCACGCATATCTTATTGTTACCAATGTGTGACAAAATGTCACATCTCTACACTTGATATAATAATTAAACCTCTATTACAATTCAGTTTATTTAAAGCAGGCATATTCATGACAGCACACTTAAGAGCCGTCATGTACAACAAGCACGTGGGACATTTGTTCTAGCTTTTATAGCTAGGAACTTTATGCATGATACGGCTATATATGCATTGTTAATTAAGCACGTACACATATATAGTTGCATGGTAAGCTCAAGCTAACTTGGACTTGAGCATGCATAAGTACTGGTCAAGTAGCTAGTTCAGGTTGGCCTTCTCCCACCTGTGCCTGTGGGGCGCTGACAGTTGAAGTAGATTGCGGCCACTGGTTTGCCGAGGTTGAAACGGCGTGCAAAGCTGCGCAAATTGAAGTTTTGACGCACTTGCGGAGCAAACACCGTCCCACGCCCAAGCTGTTGATACAACACCATGACAATGCGGTGTATGCCCATGGTTGGGCTTGGGCTCTCATACGTCACAATCTCTCGGCCTGCATTTAATTAATTCGAAATCTATATAGTGCTGAGAGACAGTAGTGCATATATGTGCTATGTATTTGTTTTTATTCATTTTCGTAGTAAGGGGTAAGGGATACCAACTAATTAATGGTCAATGCTGTAAATCATGCCTTTTTTTTTTAAGAAAATGAACCAAGCTAGTTTGGGGAAAAAAAAATCATTTCACATCCAAGCTATTTGACATCAAGTGCGAAAAAAAAAGAGAGAATGAAGTTTGTTGTGTCTAGCAAGTTTGTGTTTTATTTTTGGTTGATCCTATTGTCTCCAAGAATTTTAGTTTCGAATTTGACACGGGTTGAACCCGTATTTGAGATTTTATAGACAGCAGTTTCAGAGAACAATTTTGTGCTATTTCAATATCAATAGAAATAATGCATCTTGTGAGAAAATGGCTTTAGATCTACTTTAGTTTGTAGCGTCAAATACTATTTTACCAAATATAACAATAAAATTTACAATAAGTATACTTGAAACTTCTTAATTTAGGACCTAACACTAAAACTTGAATGTGTGTGATGTATAAATTTTAAGTAAATAACACCATGCAACATTTTGGTTGAACGTTAGTTATCTATCTATCACATGACACACATTCAATTCTCTGTATCTTTAAGTAACATATATTAGACACCATATAGTGGCCTATAATCAATTGATATCCAAATAAGGAGCTTAGTTTAAAAGGGTGAATGGATATTTTATAAAACTTTTATCATTTCATCTAATTTGAACCATTTGGCAACAAGCATATAAATCAAACTTAAGCATTTTGCAAACTTTATGTACTGGCCATATGAAGGAACACTCCAATATAAGCTGTTTAATTAGGAGGTAGGTATATATATACATGAATGCTGTAGTTGTGTATGCTTGGAACCTTCAATACAATATGACTATACTCACCAAAGCTATCATCCGTTGTTGCGGGGATATCAGTCACCATCCTGTAATATTTAAATGTAGCTAGTTAGATCACTAATCAATGTGACACATGAAGCAGTAGATCAATATTACAACACCTGTAAGAGTATAGCTTACCAATGCAGGTATTCCCTCAAGGTTGGGTTGCTGGGATTAGGAGCATCAGGATCCACCATAACCTAATTGAGTTACAATTCACACAAACACATGGTCAACATGTTAGGGATTAAAATAAAACCTGAGTATTGTTTGGTCTGGGCTGAAAATGCCTAATTAATTTAGGTCACTAATCTTTCTCAGTTAGCTTAACCAGGCAGAGCACCATCTAGTTGAGGCAAACACATTGCAACGAGCTAGGCCAAGGTTTATCATGGCTAGTGAAGCTGTTGTTTTCTTGGTCTGTCCAACCTCAGGAGCTCCTAAGATTAAGAAAAGTACATGGCCAACACCATGGCAATGTATATGCATGGGCAATACCATGCATTAACATGACTCTTTGGACGATCGGGTGTGAAGTAATTTAATGGGCTTACTAGGGTATAGGCCAATCGAAAATCATCGCCACCAATCTCAACTCTAGGTTTCATCGAGACTGCCGAGGAACGGAACTCCTTGCCATTAAACACAGGCCTCCCATCATACATCACAGTGAGAGGCACTGAGCTAGTAAATTGGTCTAAGACATCTCCAATTATATGGCTCCTTGTCAATGAGTCATTTGCCATGATATATATTTTTTGAGTGTGAGAGCTGGTATGTTAGCTGAAGCTGGCTACAAATGCTAACAGGCCTTGCAATGGTTTGGGAAAAACTGGCTAGGTTTTGCTGCTACTTATAGTGGCCTAGTGCAGGATGCTGTCTCATTGCGCACACATGTGATTCCCGTTTTTATCAATTTCAATAGTATTGAATCTACTTTCTACAAGGTGCTCTTCTCATTGTTTGACAGGATTATACACACTATTCTTTCATTTGCTATTTCAATTTGCAGCATGGAGGATGTTTGGGAATAAACATATCTATGCCATATCAGCTATATACAATTATATTTGTAGCATCTTATTTAATGCATCATATTCCATAGTGTCTTGGTAATTTGGCTTTTTCTTTCCTCATGGATTGGGGTTGTGGGATTGGGTGAGTGCGTCGGTCTATTTGAATGCTCAGTATACTGTTGCAGGGACATGACCAAAAAGAGTCTACCACCGTTCCTTTACCTGACATAAGGTACTATTCATATACAAACTTTAACCGTTCTTATTTTTTGCAAAAATTCTATAAATATTTAAAAAGACATCACATTATCAAAGTACTTTGCATGCTAAATATATCTATACTACTTGCATTCATCAAAACATCATCATTTAAAGTTTTTATTGGTCAAAGATATTTAAACAGTGTTAATTAAAAAGGAATGGTGGTAGTAGCTTGTTATATCTGTGGGAAAATATGCTTTAAAATTAATATATTTTTTCCTATATTTTTAACTTAATATTTCTATATTTCCTAAACTTTTTTTTACATCTGGTCTATTTGGAAACTACATACGCACATTCATAGGTATGTGTATGGTGTCACGCGACTTTCCATACTTATATTGATGTATGTCCTGGAAACTTTAGTCCAAACTCCAATATCAAGAGAGACAAAACTGCATAACTCAAATATAAAGAATTCATCAGCGAACATCATGAAAATCAAAGTGCACAAGTCAAATACCAAGAGAAAGAGTTTCTTGGTTAAGCTTATAAATATCAGGGAGGTTAAGAAATTAAGTGATCTAATGTCCCAGAACAAATTGAGTCGAAACACAAATACCAAGAGTGACCAAGCACAACTCAAATATTTGTCTTCAAAAGTTAAATCTCATTCTTCTATATTTGACAAAGGTGCCTTCTCATGGTCTTCAAGTTGTAACATGTCTAGTGCAATATAGCTTTCATATAGTCAATTATATACTCCCTCCGTATGAAAATATAGCAACTTCTAGCATTTAAAATTTGTCCTAAAATATAAGAACTTCTTCACTATACCCTCATCTCAACCAATCACAATCATCTCCCATTTAATTTATCCACCTACTTCTTATTCTTAATCAATCACAATTTTTCATTATTTAATTCTATCTACTTTCTTAATATACATATGCCTAACTCCATAAGTTGTTATATTTTGGGATAGTGGGAGTATTAGAAATTGGAGTTTGATTATTATAGAATATTGGAAGCAATTGGGTATCAGATAGGCATGTCACTTACCAAGGTGTGCTCATGTGCACAACCTAATGGAATGTATTCTCGGCAGTACAGTATCTTACAAAGGTGTGCTTGAATGCCACATGGAAAAGATGGAAGTTTATTAATAACATTAAAAAAGAAAATTTGTGAGAATTATTTGTGTGCCTTTAAGTTTTTATTCCAGCCATTTCACACCCCTCACTTTTGCACCATCACTGCATGCCCATTCATTATTTGACCGCGAGTTGATCGTTATCTTTTACATGACAACATTGTCATCGATGCCCTAGTAAGGAAACTATTCACTATTAAAGATCATGGGGTAATGAAATTGCCCTAATCATTGAATATTAAAACTGAACCAAATTAACTTGAATAAAAATGATTTTTTTTTAACGAATTCTAATTAGATCGAAGGGACGCTAGCATAGGGAGGCAGTTGTGGCCAGCAAAGTAAACATGCTCTTCACTTGAAATTTGCTCGAGATTCATTTAAGATTTAAAATTTTGATTGTGAAATTCAGGAGGAAATTACCAACAATTGTATTCCAGTGGTTTGAGTAATTTTGACCCCTATGAATTTTTTCATAATGAAAATTTTCCCTGGTGAGCTTTCAATCTGGCAGGGAGACTTCTCATGCTTAGAATTATGAGACTAGGGTATATTTTGAAGGTGAGTGAGGAGGAAGAAGAAAAAGATCACGCAAAATAAGATGAGCCATTAGTGCATGATTAATTGATTATTAATTATTTTAAATTTAAAAAATAGATTAATATGATTTTTAAAGCAACCTTTAGATAGAAATATTTTACAAAAAACACACTGTTTAGCTGTTCGAGAAGCGTGCCCACAGAAAACGAGGAGTTATTTCACTCCTTCAAGTAGATGGGAACGGAGCCTAGGGCAATATGGTCATTTAAGAAAACACTAATAGTCAACTAATGAAATGTGCATGCATATATAGTGATCAAATCAAAACAAAAACTCATGGGATGGGTTCGCTAGGGGTTGAGCAAAAATTAAAGACAGAGAAGAGATGAAAATGTAGGAGTACACGAGGAATTTTCTCAATTTTTTTAGAAACTCCACCTCCTTGAATCCTTCAAATATTATGTATGAATATAACATATAGATATGTCTGTATCATAGTAGATTACCATGATAGGGAATTAATAAAAATATAATCATATACAATCGATTCTAGACATATTTGACACTAGCAAAAATGCCCATACATTTTATAGAATTAAAAAGAATAACATCGGCACATTACCAAGAAGAAATCTATTTTGAATTTTAGAGCTTAATTTTAGAATTAATAGCTCTCATATGTCACAATTTTTGGGAGTTGGTGGTGAGATGGTGGTTGTCGGAGGGCGAAGCCTCGACGGCGGGAAGTCGGGAGACCCCCCTTTTGAGGTTCGGCCAGGGGAGCTGTTTCTCAGGTGTACGAGGCGTTGGAGAAGACGAGAAACAATGGCACACAGAGGAGGCGAGAGGATTTATACAGGTTCGGGCCGCCGGAGCGTAATACCCTACGTCCTGTGTGTATGCTATGTGGGAGAATGTGTATGGTTGTGTTACAAGGTGTACCCGGGGAGCTCGGAAGCGTAACCGGGAGGCTTGGGGAAGAAGAACAGTAAAGGTTGCCTTGTTGTCTATTGCTCCAGCTTGTCCTCCTCCCTCTCATCTGCGGTATGGATCCTCCTTTATAGAGCTCAGGGGAGTCCACAGTGCCGGTACGCGGAGGGAGATATTTTCCGGTGAGCTCTCCTGTGCGCCCCTCCGCCTGCGACGCCCACGCCGGAGTTGGTGGAGCGTCCCGTCGCCCCTGTCCGCCTGTGACACCCACGCCGGAGTTGGTGCAGCACGGAGGGTAGGTCGCCTCGGAGAGCAGCCGCTGCAGGCGGCTAAAGTCGTGCGAATGTGACCGAGCATACTGTAACTGCCAGAGCGTGGAAGAAAGGAGCTCTCTCAGTCAAAAAGTCTTCTGACTGCTCAGGGTCTCGTGCGGGTGGACAGGGGTGACGCGCCCTGTCACCACGCCGTCGGCTCACCATAAATGCGGTGGTTGGTGATGGCCAGCTCGAGCCGGCTCCGCGCCCGGGCGCCGCGCGCGTGGAGCGCCGAGGCCGAGCGTCCCGGCCCCGGGCAGCGCCCGCAGCCTCAGGCGCTTAGAGAACAACCAGCGATGGCCAGTTGTTTTTTGCACAGACAGTGGGCCCCGGGGGGCTGATATGGCCGAAGGCCCTTATGTTCCCGAGAATGTGGGACCCCCATTCCCGTTTCGCCGACAGCGGCCCCTGGGCCTGTTGCTCGACCGGGGCTTAATCCGGGCAGGAACAGGGCCATATCTCGGGGAAACGAAAAGGCGCGGGGCCCACCAGGCTTAGCAGGGAACGAGGCGACGCCGTCATAATTGCGCGGGATAAGACGTGGCGAGGGGAGATCTTCCACTTCCGGTCCGCCAATCGAGGGTCGTAATGGCGGAGTCGAAGGGGCGCTCCACGGGTTCTCCGAGACTACAAGCAGCAGCGGACGGTAGCCGGCTTCTCCCATTGCTGAGTTGGGACTGCCATTGCTTAAGCTGCTTCTTGCGCCCAGAGCTCAGGCTTCCCGCCCGCGCGCGCTTCTCCCTGCTTGGCTCTTCCTTCTCCGCTCCCATCGCCGTATTCACGATGCCGCGCGCCGGCCGCGTGGTACGGCCGCTGGACGGCGGGGCGGTTCCGCCGTCGCGCCTGAATGATGACGCTGGGATGGAGCGGGTGAAGAGGATGATGCCGGCCGCCACGCGGTGGAGGGCGGCCCCGGAGGTGCGCCCTGGCGAGTCGAGACCGGCGCCGCGAGGGGCCAACGAAGTAGTGTACTTCGTCGACTACGCGGTCGGCGGGCTTGTTCCGCCGTTCTCCGATTTCTTTTTCCAGGTGCTGGAGACGTACGAGGTGCAAATGATGCATCTGACCCCCAACGCCGTGATGGTGCTGGGGATTTTCGCGCACTTGTGCGAGATGTTTGTGGGTGTGATGCCCTCGGTGGATCTTTTCCGGCGTTACTTCACCATGAAGAGCGCGCCGAAGAACAAGGCCACCGACCTGCCGGAGCGGGTAGGTTGTGTGTACTTCCACGGCCGCCCCGGCGTCGAGTTCATCCCGATGGCGCTGCGAAACAAATGGGATTTATGGCGCCAGAACTGGGTCTACATCGGCGTTGATGCCAACGACCGGCTCCGGCTGCCGACCGAGGCGGCCCAGAAGGTGAAGAGCTGGACCGAGCCACCGCCGGAAGACGCGCGGGTGCGCCAGTGTTGGCGCGCGTCGCTGGCCTGGCGGCGGCGGGGTTAAATGCGTACATGGTCGTCGGTGACTTCCTCAGCCGGCGACTGGCGCCGCTTCACAGGAGGCCCGGGCCTGTTGGCTGTACACTGGTCCAAGGATCTCTCCAGGACCCACCCCGACGACCTGAGTAAGGCGACGATGGGCCTGTTAATGCGTCGGCGCTGGAAGGAGGGGCGCGGCGGACGCGCGCTCCGAGCGGCGTGACGCCGCTTTGCAGCGACCGCGGTCGGGTGAGGATCCAGAAGGATCTCCCGCGATTCGACGCCTGTGGGCGTCGTTGTTTCACAGATCACCCCAAGATCGTCGAGGTACCCGACGTCTCGGAGGGAGCAGGTGTGCCGGCTGAAGCGCCGGTGCCGTCGAAAAGGAGGGAAGCGACCGGCGGGCCCGATCCAGGACTCGCGGCGGCCAAGAAGGCGAAGGTCGTTGCTCCGGTGACCGTCATCCGGCGCTACCTCTCCGAGCCGCGCGGAGCCCGGGAGACCGGGACTGCCATGGCGGCCACCGCTTGCGTGGCGCCGCAGGCGTTGGCCTCGGCCGGTGCCCCAGAGCCACGGGAGGCGACTCCGGCCCCGGGGCCGGGTCAACGGAGGTCCCGACGCGGGGGGCATCATTGAGCTGGCGCGGAAACGCCAGAACACCGGCCACCGTCGCCGTCTCGGGCGCGCCGGTGAGGGAAGACAGGATCCCGCGCGGGAGCCTGCTGTCCTTGAGTCCCAAGCCGTGAGCTTCAAAGGGCCCAGGCTAGGTAAACGCTTCGACCCCATTGGTTCTTCTATCTAGCACATTCCCTCATGCGTTTATCGATCTGATTCTTATCCGGCTGTTGTCGGCCTTTACAGGAAGGGCCAGGGCCGATGACGGCCGCCGGCCCGCGACCGGGCGGTGCAGTGGACGCGTCGACGGCTCCTCCGCGTCCCGCCACGCCCACCGCCATCGCCGGGCACGGTGGTGGATATGGAGGTCGCGGCGGCCGCGCCGGAGCGGGCCTCCGCGGACCAAGTGCGGTCCCCGCTGCGGAGGGAGAGAGCACGCCGGGCCCCGCCGTTGTCCCGCGGGGGGGGAGCGGCCCTGGTCCTTTTTGCTGCGCCGCGACCAGGCGCTGCGCGCCAGGCCCGAAGACACTGCTCGCTCGCGCTGGGGCAACTAGTTGTCGCCGCCGGCGAAGTACGGTAGCGCCCGCCGCGAGCAGCGCGAGCTCCGCTCGGCTCCGGGCGGAGCTCGAGATCAGGGGGCAGGCGGCGATCACGGTGGCAGCGGAGGGACTCGTCTTCCTACGATTGCCACTGAATCCTTGTGTCGACCCGCCGCAGGAAATCGAGGCCGGAGGGCGCATCGCCCAATTGGAGATTGCCGCCAAGATCGCCGCCGACGAGGCCCTCCCGCGCCCGGTCCGAGGCGACAGGCGCGGGGAAAGGAGATGACTTCCCGGGAGGACCGTCTCCGGGGCGAGGAGGCCGAATCTTGCGGCCCGGCGCAGCGCGAGGTCAGCGCGCGGGAGGTAGCCGTGGCGGTGAATGAGGAGGCCGCCAAGCTCTCCAACGCCATGGCCCAGGACAGCGCCATGGCGCCTCCGGGACCAGGAGAGAGGCTGGCGACCTGGGAAGAAGGCCTTGCAGCATGGGAGTCCGACCGCCGACGAGAGGGCGAGCAGGCGAAGATGCTGGCCGCCGACCTAACGCCAAAGCCGAGGCCCTCGGACACGAGAGGCGATTCTCGAGGAGAAAGAGGACTCCTTGGCTCGGCGGGAGGCGGCGGTGAAGGCTGCCGAGGCCCGGCAGGCGGAGAAGGAGGTCTCCTGGAAACGCACGGCCGACTTGGGCCGTGGCGCGCGGGGCACCGTGCGGGCCGTGTCAAGCGGCTCCCCGTCATCGGCAGGCGCGGCCAGCTCAACCGAGGAGCTGGCCAGGGCGGAGGGACGGCTGAGATTTGTGCAAGGTAGCCTCGCCCGTCCGAAAGAATCTCGACGGCAGGTTGCAGCTTGCCCTGGGCCGGTACACGCTCCGATGTCCGGGGTGTCTCAAACGCATCGGCGTCCGGGCACCTCCGCAGAGGACCGACTACCCAGGGGGGTCGGTCAGCGCTGGGAGCTCGCGACTTGCTGGATACGGGGGACCTGCTCCCCCAGCAAATTCATGAAGTCCTGAGAAGGAGGGAACAGAGCTTGCTCGCGGGTGGCGGAGTACGTCCTTGGCTGCTACGGGCTCGAGACGCGAAGTTTTCCCTGGCCCCGGTGCTGGAGGATTCCCACCGATGGGGGAGAGGGAGGCTCGGAAGGCCGTGGCCGACGCTGCTGCGACTGTGGCCAGATTCTTTAACCGGAGGGAACAGCCCGGAGAAAGCCAGGACGACGATTCCGGCGAAGAGACCGGCCCGAGAATGACCTTCCCCCGTCTGTGCGCACGCTGTGGTCCTCCGCGCTATGCTTGTATTTGACTTCACCTGTTTTGTACAAAGGAAAGACATCCGTGGATGTATATAACAATTGTTTGTGTTTTCGCACCTTGGTGATGCGTCGCCTGCTCCGCGGATTTCAAGCCAGGTTGACTCGGAAGGTCCGATCCGTGAGGGACGGTCCGAATTTAGGCATTCGCGGGATGTCTATGGGCAACCGCTAGACGGTCACCGGCCGGATCTGCTCCCGCCACGTGGGGAGCTTCCGGGTTGCCCCGTAGACGCATGCCATACGTTAGGTATGGACCAAGTGGTTAAGCTCGTGCCTTTGGCCGCCGGGAGCCTTTGGAGACGACCTCGACCCGGGCACGGGTCGCCAGGGTTAGACGAAACGCCCGCACCTTGGCGGTGGCTGGGAGGAGCTGGCCGCCCGGCACCCGCCCGCCCCGAGAATCTAAGCTGGCCCGACAGGGCGCTGCCCGAGAACCCGGGGCATCGGCAGTGTCCGGGCACGGTCCACGACCCGCGGCACCAGGCCATGGTAACCGGGCGGCACTGACCCACAGCCCATATGCGCGGCTTCGGCCAAATTCCCACTTGCTCTCCCCCTCCTTTTTTTTTCTGTTCTCCCCCCTTTTCCTTCTTTTTCCTTTCCCTTCTTCCTCGCTTCCACGGGGCCGGGAGAGCCGAAAACGTAGTCGTAGAAAAGAGAAAAGATAACAGCCGAACAAGCGTTAAAGTTGAATGCAGGGCGTATCTGGATGTGACGAGCATGTCGCGTTGCGCGGGACGACCATCTGGGCCGGACACTGTCAGCTCTACTGGGCCTGAGGGACCGCCCAGAGACGTGAAACGCCTTCCTGGGCATACTCGCTTTCGGGCCCCTAGTCCTGGAAACCGCTGCGCGGGCACCGACTCGGGGGGGTAGGGGTACTGCCAGCGTCTATGCTCGGCCTGGACCTCTCGAGATGGTGCCGCTGCGCCTTCCCACTTAGTGCCTCCA
>RYFJ01003989.1:0-48339 GCA_003991445.1 Oryza meyeriana var. granulata
CGAAGTACTGCAAGATTAGGACTAGCAATCTAATGAATACTTATGAATGTTGCATAAAATGATTCTGCTACAAAGTTGGGTACCCGAACGCTGACAAGTATGTCGTTCTCGGGCACATACTGAAAAAACAGAAGTTTGCCAGGGCTAAACTAAACTCAACGAAATCCAGTCTTAACAATGGATTTTGGCGGCGCAGTTAAATAGATGCGATATAGGAGGATATTCCACTGCGTTCTTACGCTCTAGGATATTCTTTTTAAGCCATGAGCCAAGTTGGCAGATTGTGCGCATTAGCACCCGTTATGTGCTCGGATATTTAGAATCATCCACATGGTATTGTTATATTATGATTGCGGCTGGGCCCGGTGGTATTGAAGATATGTTGATCTGTTGGAATAGTAGACTTTCATAAGCTATTCCTATACTTAGTACAAGAGCATTCCAATAACGGAGTCTCGTACTGAGAACTTAGTGACCCGTTGACTTTTGGACCATCGCAGCCAGTCCGACTTGTATTTCTAAACGAGCCATCGAATCTTTGCCGTTGAACTACTAATTCCTTTTCTTTACTCGGCCTAAAAAATATTAATTTTTTAATATAATAGCACACGGTCTTTAGGTCAACATTCTGCTTTACTTCTTTTTTACTAAATTTGCAGGTTCCTTTTAACTAATTCTTATTTGTTTACTCGTTTATATTATAATGAGACCTTCCCCTCTGTCTATCATATGGTGATAGGATTAATCCATACTACATCTTTGCATAATCATAGACTTAATCCTCTACGGGTGGGGGAGGGTGCCGTGATATTAGGCGCATTCATGGAATTTTGTAGCTATCTCCGTTACTGGTAATTACCGTCTCGTCTTATTGTGCTAGACCATAAAATTATCGGTATTCGTTAAACTGCTTTCCTAAGTGGAGTGCCCTCTGGTCTAGCTTAGACACACTTGGCACTATTTTGTGGAAATGATGCTTGTGCTTTTTCATGAGCAAGTGCTTTGTTGCTTCATTTTAGTAGTTAGCTTTGTACTATAGTGGGTGGTGAGAGTTTGGTTATTCAATTGATCCTCTGATGTTGGCCCTTCTGCATCAATCCAGCAAGGCTTCGGAAGTCTGAGCAATAAGTGTGCGGTTGACGGATAGAGGCCTTCGATATGTTAATGAGAGAGGGAGAGTCATTCTAGAGTTTGGGTGGGAATCGTTGATAGAAATTTTATTCCCTGACTTCTTGTACGATAGCGTCTGAACTAAAGAAGTGAATGTGGGTCAAAGTGATATGGTAAGGATTACCAAGAGTAGGTTCCCTGAATGTGATTTTTAGGCCGTCTTTTCTTTGAAACAAATAAATTTTATAAGAAAATTGGATGGATCTTCCACCTATGCTATGAGTGAACATCTTTCATCACTGGCGAGTGTATTGTATCACCGATCTTCGTCCTGAAAACATTTGCAGTTAGCTAAGCCAGTGTAGGCTTTGACACTACTTATATTCGCTACAAGTATTACACTTGCTTCACTACACTTCTTCTCTTATGCTTTGTGCTTCGCATAGGCTAAATAAGCCGCTCTATCCCTCGGCGAATCCTACCCACATTGGAATGCGAAACCATCGGGGAAAGTAAAACATATTCAATCCTAGAAGAGAAGTCACTGGTTTGATAGGACCAGGGAGAGATCCTAATCACCTTGCCAACGAATTCAAGGCCTTAGAAAAATCATCCTACAATGGACCATAAGGACTGAGAACGAAGAAGACATCAAAATCAGTTAGGTGGTGATGAGGACATCAACACCATCGATACATCCTCACCTACATCTACACCTACACAAGGTCCTATGACTCGCGCCCTGTGCACGTTAATTAAATCATCAAGTAAGTTCACTCTTTAAGTTCATGTTCGATTTTTTTAGACCATGGAAACCCATGTACTCTTTGTGTTGCTTAGAACCAAGGAGAACAAGGAGAATACCATCCAGGAGAGGGAGTCGCGCCGATTGGATTCGGACTGCAGGACAGCACCAACTTCTAACGGCCGCCACGACTTCATACGGACTCTGTTTGGACGTTCAAGTACTTCATGGAAAGCTTATAAAGTCTACTTTTTCAATGGATCTGTCCTCACGTCCATATCTTATCAGAATCATCCAGAAACGTTGAAATACTACCTGAGACTTTCTTTTCTGTCTACGGTGCTTGCGCCACCTTATTTTGGCCCGTGGGCTGTTGTATCAAGTTGAGCCCATTAGGGGCGCATCCTAGGGTTGGAGAACGACCCCAACACCTCTGAGGTCGTCCTTCCATCTATTTATATGTCTCTAGAGCCGCCATGAACAGTTGGGTTTTGATAGATTGAAGTTTTAGCCACTGCTACTTCGCTTGAAGCGCGCGTGTCGACTAGATCGCCTGTCTTCTTGTTATTGGAACCCCACCTCTTGTATTTTCAGATTGAAACTTCATATTTGATTTAGCAATACAGTGCTTGTTCAACTCGCTCTGGCTTGTTCTACGATTGCTTGCAGGAGAGCCCTCGTGGCCGGTTGATTGCGCTCCACAAGATCGCGTTCACCTTCTGGAATCGGTGTATCGGTCGCTAAGGCGCAACATCGTGGATAGTTGTAGTCGGGCCGTGAACGTCGGTTTCTTCCACCAATTGTGATTACCTTCTGCATTGAAAGATCGGGACCAAACCTCGCATCAAGTGGTATTAGAGCTCAAGGTTGTTAGGTGAGAGATTTCAGATCCCATCTGTTATTTACCTACAGTCCAGAAAAAGCCAAAAAAAATAGTAGATTAGTTTCCATAGTCCCATAACCCTTTTGTGGCCTGTTTACTACTACTGCTTAGTTAGGGTTTGTTGAGTCTTCGGATACATCGCCGTGTCGAGTTGTTGGTCTTAGTGTTTAATTTCCTTAGAGTTTCGAGTTCTAGTCACGTTTCTGTCACCGAAGTATCACTTGTCCGACTAGTTTTGTTTTCCGAGTCCTAATACTTGTAACCGAGTCACGTTTTTGTCGAAAGAGTGTTGGATCCGATCCTAATCCTTGTGACACAGAACACGTAGCGACTCGGATAGTACTTCCCTGGTCTGTTAATAAGCGACACACACGCGAACAACTCCATTGTTTGGACGGTTTGCCTTACTTCAGAGAGAGAGAGAGAGAGAGAAGTGTTTGGATTGCCATTATATACCCCTGGTCAAAAAAAACTGTGTGGGGTGAAGTGTTTGGATTGCTGTCCTCTGAGTAGAGTTAAAGTTTTGAGGGTCTCTCTGCAAAAAAACAGAGCAAAAAAAAAAGAGGAGAGTTTCTTGTTCTTCTTGACGGTGTCCTTATTCGTGACATTCATTTGTGTCCAGGCTCGCGTCTCTAGCACGGTGTTAGCCTAGGACTAGCACGGTACCGGTTTTTGAACGATTACTTTCAGCTTACTTATAACTAACGTGGTACTAGTATTTTTCCTTGTGCAACACTTTCAGCCATCCTACAACTCTACATACCCGTCTACAGCTTGACAGGTGTTGTTGCTAGGCACCAATACACTTTTTCCAGGGTTGCCAACTTGTTGGTAGCCGTCACCCTCCTGTTGAGCAAGGTAAGAATTGGTAAGAGTTTGTGTGAACAGGCTGAGAGTGAGAGCCTTGCAGTAGCCACATCCTAGTAGTCTTAGGGAGTCTATTTTTCTTCACTTGTTTTTTTTTCTTTTCTTGTTGTGTCTCTAACCATGTCAGGTTCTGGCGATGACGAGGCCATTCAGTCCCCTCGCACCAGGGGTATCATACAACATTTTGAACGAAAGGTGAGGCTCTATACTGAAGGAATTGATGCAGATTTACAGGTGACTAATGAGAAGCTAGGAGCATTGGAGGCCACACAGATTCACACCAACAATAATCTTGTTACATTGGAGACATCAGTCGCCACACTAAACACCAATCTTGCTGCCATAATGAGGCGTTTGGATGACCAACAATTGAACCGCAACCACGATGATGACAATTTTGATGAGTATTCTGCGGATACAGAACACGATGACCAAGAGGCTCGTCTTCGTCGACAGTTGCGTCGCAACCGCCAAGGTATGGCTGAACGTAATAATAATGATGCTTTTAGTAAGATTAAATTTAAGATACCTCCGTTTGATGGTGCTTATAACCCTGATGTCTACATTACTTGGGAAATAGCTGTTAATCAAAAGTTTGTTTGTCATGAGTTTCCTGAGGATAAAAGAGTTAGGGCTGCTACTAGTAAGTTCACTGATTTTGCTTCTGTCTGGTGGATAGAATTTAGTAAGAAACATCCTGATAACATACCACAAACTTGGTATGCTTTGAAACGGGTCATGCGGGCTAGATTCGTTCCTTCGTACTATGCACGAGATCTGTTAATTAAGTTGCAACAATTGAGACAGGGAGCTAAAAGTGTAGAAGAATATTATCAGGAGTTGCAAATGGGTATGTTGCGTTGTGAGATAGAGGAGGATGAGGAGGCAGCGATGGCTAGGTTTTTAGGGGGGTTAAATCGGGAAATTCGGGATATTCTTGAATATAAAGAGTACAATAACATAACCCGTTTGTTTCATCTTGCTTGTAAAGCTGAACGTGAAGTGCAGGGACGACGCGCGAATTCCAGGACTAATGTTTCTGCAGGGAAAGCTAATTCATGGCAGCCATCCATGACCCCTACCTCGAATCGGCGTCCTCCACCACCGTCTTCCTCCTCAAGCCGTCCCGCGCCATCGGTATCCAACTCCAACACCAAGCCACGCACTACTCCAACTAATTCAGTGAGTCGCACACCCATGTCGTCAAAGGTTGGCTCAGCCCCTGCCGAGAGTACCGCGTCTGTTGCCTCTACAGGGAGAACTAGGGATATTCAGTGTCATCGATGTAAAGGGTATGGACATGTGCACCATGACTGTCCAAGCAAGCGTGCTTTGGTAATTAAAGAGGATGGTGAGTATTCTTCCGCTAGTGATATTGATGAAGATACAAATGTTGTGCTTGCAGCTGACTATGCAGGTAATGAAGATCCTTCTGAAGTGCATATTGGTGCTGATGAGGCGGATCACTATGCAAGCCTCATTGTGCAGCGTGTGCTTAGTGCACAGATGGAGAAAGTGGAGCAAAACCAGCGGCACATATTGTTTCAAACCAAGTGTGTCATCAAGGATCATTCATGCCGCATGATTATTGATGGAGGCAGCTGCAACAACTTAGCCAGTATCGATATGGTGGAGAAGCTGGCCCTTAGCACCAAACCACACCCTCACCCGTACCACATACAATGGCTCAACAATAGTGGTAAGGCAAAGGTAACCAGGTTGGTGCGCATTAATTTTGCTATTGGATCATATCATGATGTTGTTGAGTGTGATGTTGTGCCTATGCAAGCTTGTCATATTCTGTTAGGTAGACCATGGCAATTTGATAGAGATTCTATGCATCATGGTAGGTCAAATCAACATTCATTTTTACACCATGATAAGAAAATTGTGTTGCACCCTATGTCTCCTGAAGCGATTGTGCGTGATGATGTAGCTAAAGCAGCCAAAAATAAAAGTGAGAATCATGAAAATACCAAACCCGCTGCTAAAACCAATGAAATACGTTTGAAAGGAAAATGTTTGCTTGCTACTAAAGCTGATATTAATGAATTAATTGCTTCTACTTCTGATGTCTATGCATTGGTATGTAAAGATGCTTTGAGTTCACTTTCCGATATGCAGCATTCTTTGCCCTCTACTGTTGCTAACCTTTTGCAGGAGTATTCGGATGTTTTTCCAAGTGAGATTCCTCCAGGGCTGCCACCTGTTCGAGGGATTGAGCATCAGATTGATCTCATTCCTGGTGCTTCCTTGCCCAATCGTGCGCCATACAGAACTAATCCAGAGGAAACTAAGGAGATTCAATGCCAAGTGCAGGTGTTACTCGACAAAGGTTATGTGCGTGAGTCTCTTAGTCCTTGTGCTGTGCCAGTTATCTTAGTGCCTAAGAAAAATGGAACCTGGCGCATGTGTGTTGATTGTAGAGCTATTAACAACATCACCATTCGATATCGTCACCCTATTCCACGATTAGATGATATGCTTGATGAATTGAGTGGTGCTGTACTGTTTTCAAAAGTTGATTTGCGTAGTGGTTACCACCAGATTCGCATGAAATTGGGAGATGAATGGAAAACTGCTTTCAAAACTAAGTTTGGTTTATATGAGTGGTTAGTCATGCCTTTTGGTTTAACTAATGCACCTAGTACTTTTATGCGGTTAATGAATGAGGTTTTGCGTTCTTTTATTGGAAAATTTGTGGTGGTATATTTTGATGATATATAGATTTACAGCAAGTCTATGAATGATTATCTTAATCATTTACGTGCTGTTTTTAATGCTCTCCGTGATGCACGTTTATTTGTACCACCTTGAGAAGTGCACCTTTTGCACCGATCGAGTTTCTTTTCTTGGTTATGTTGTCACACCGCAGGGAATTGAAGTTGATCAATCCAAGGTTGAAGCAATACAAGGATAGCCTATTCCAAAGTCTGTTACGCAGGTGCGGAGTTTCTTAGGGCTTGCTGGATTTTATCGTCGCTTTGTGAAGGATTTCAGCGCCATTGCTGCGCCATTAAATGAGCTTACAAAGAAGGTAGTACCTTTTTCTTGGGCGGAGGCACAGAAGAACGCCTTCAATATGCTGAAAAGTAAGTTGACAAATGCACCCCTACTTCAGCTTCCTGATTTTAATAAGACTTTTGAGCTTGAATGTGATGCTAGTGGAATTGGTTTGGGTGGTGTTTTGCTACAAGAAGGAAAACCTGTTGCATATTTTAGTGAGAAATTGAGTGGGCCTTTACTGAATTATTCTACTTATGATAAGGAATTGTATGCTCTTGTGCGTAGCTTAGAAACATGGCAGCATTACTTGTGGCCCAAAGAATTTGTTATACACTCTGATCATGAATCTTTGAAACATATTCGTAGTCAAGCCAAATTGAATCGTAGGCATGCCAAGTGGGTTGAGTTTATTGAATCTTTTCCTTATGTTATCAAACATAAAAAGGGGAAAGAGAATATCATTGCTGATGCTTTGTCTAGACGATATGGTTTGTTGACACAACTTGATTATAAAATTTTTGGATTACAAACAATTAAAGAGCAATATGTGCATGATGCTGATTTCAAAGACGTGTTGCAACATTGTAAAGATGGAAAGTTATGGAACAAATTCGTCCTTAGTGATGGATTTGTATTTAGAGCTAACAAGCTATGCATTCCAGCTAGCTCTGTTCGTCTGTTGCTGTTACAGGAAGCACATGGAGGAGGGCTGATGGGGCATTTTGGAGTAAAGAAGACGGAGGATATTCTTGCAGCTCATTTCTTTTGGCCAAAGATGAGACGAGATGTGGAGAGGTTTGTTTCTCGCTGCACTACATGTCAAAAGGCTAAGTCACGATTAAATCCACATAGTTTGTATATGCCTTTACCTGTTCCTAGTGTTCCTTGGGAAGATATTTCTATGGATTTTGTGTTGGGTTTGCCTAGGACTAGGAGAGGGCATGATAGCATTTTTGTTGTTGTGGATAGATTTTCCAATATGGCACATTTTATTCCATGTCACAAATCTGATGATGCTACTCATATTGTTGATTTGTTCTTTAGAGAGATTGTTCGTTTGCATGGTGTGCCTAATACCATTGTTTCTGATCGTGATACTAAATTTCTTAGTCATTTTTGGAGAACGTTATGGCATAAGTTGGGGACTAAGCTTTTATTTTCTACTACTTGTCATCTCCAAACTGATGGTCAAACTGAAGTTGTGAATCGAACTTTATCCACTATGTTAAGGGCTGTTTTGAAACAGAATATTAAAATGTGGGAAGAATGTTTACCTCATATTGAGTTTGCTTATAATCGTTCTTTGCATTCTACCACAAAGATGTGTCCTTTTGAGATTGTTTATGGTTTCATCCCACGTGCTCCTATTGATTTAATGCCTTTGCCAACTTCTGAAAAGATGAATTTTGATGCTAAGCAACATGCTGATTTGATGCTAAAACTGCATGAAACAACTAAAGAAAACATAGAGCGCATGAATGCTAAATATAAGATTGCTGGTGACAAAGGTAGAAAACAATTATCTTTTGAACCTGGAGATTTCGTTTGGTTATATTTAAGAAAGGATAGATTTCCAGAGCTAAGAAAGTCTAAGTTGATGCCTAGAGCTGATGGACCTTTTAAAGTGTTGTCAAAGATTAATGAGAATGCATATAAGCTTGAACTGCCTACAGATTTTGGGGTTAGTCCCACATTTAATGTTGCAGATTTGACGCCATATTTGGGAGAAGAAGATGAACTAGAGTCGAGGACGACTCAAATGCAAGAAGGGGGGGATGATGAGGACATCAACACCATCGATACATCCTCACCTACATCTACACCTACACAAGGTCCTATGACTCGTGCCCGTGCACGTCAATTAAATCATCAAGTAAGTTCACTCTTAAGTTCATGTTCGGTTTCTTTAGACCATGGAAACCCGTGTACTCTTGTGTTGCTTAGAAACCAAGGAGAACAAGGAGATACCATCCAGGAGAGGGAGTTGCGCCAATTGGATTCGGACTGTAGGATAGCACCAACTTCTAATGGCCGCCACGACTTCATACGGACTCTGTTTGGGACGTTCAAGTACTTCATGGAAAGCTTATAAAGTCTACTTTCTAATAGATCTGGCCTCATGTCCATATCTTGTCAGAATCGTCTAGAAACGTCAAAATACTACCGAGACCTTTTCTGTCTACGGTGCTGCGCCACCTTATTTTGGCCCGTGGGCTGTGTATCAAGTTGAGCCCATTAGGGGCACATCCTAGGGTTGGAGAACGACCCCAACACCCTCGAGGTCATCCTTCCATCTATTTATATGTCTCTAGAGCCGCCATGAACAGTTTGGGTTTTGATATATTGAAGTTTTAGCCACTGCTACTTCACTTGAAGCGCGCGTGTCGACTAGATCGCCTGTCTTCTTGTTATTGGAACCCCATCTCTTGTATTTTCAGATTGAAACTTCATATTTGATTTAGCAATACAGTGCTTGTTCAACTCGCTCTTGCTTGTTCTACGATTGCTTGCAAGACGAGAGCCCTCGTGGCCGGTTGATCGCGCTCCACAAGATCACGTTCACCTTCTGGAATCGGTGTATCGGTCGCTAAGGCGCAACATCATGGATAGTTGTAGTCGGGCCGTGAACGTCGGTTTCTTCCACCAATCGTGATTACCTTCTCCATCGAAAGATCGGAACCGAACCTCGCATCAGGTGGGATAAAAATAAAACCTCCTCCAATTCAAAGTTGTCTTCAAGTACCTTTTTGATTCTTTACCGAGTATGGATGGATCAACCATAGGTTCGAGTTTAGCCAAGATACGTACACGGCTAAGTGTATTAAAATCCAAGAAAGAATCAGGGCTATCTAAATCTAGGAAGGAGAAGTCCGGGTGATTGAATATGACTTGCTAACAGATTCTACTCTCCCTTAAGCACTAGTTCTATTCACGATGGTTCAGTTTCGGGAGCAGCTAAAGTAGTTACCTAATAAAATAGATGATATTCAACGATCTACAATTATCAAAATCTTCTTATGGAAGTCTAGTTCTTTCTTCTTTTAGAAAAGGAAGTCTTGCGTTGCGAGCCAATCTTCAAACTGTTACGGAGAAGTCGTTTATTGATTAGCTGCTTGAACGTGGAAATATTTTGGCATATCTGCTCTTAGGTTAGTACGAGAACTCGACTCTACTCGTGCTATAGTCGAGGATGTACTTATACTACCCTAAAGGGGGATCAATTAATGGGGTGCATTTTTTTTAAGGCAATTCTAGGCAAAACCTTGAATCACAGGGTTTGTTCCTGGCAACCTAGCATTCTTTATCTTGGCGTAGATTGGTGTGATGGGACGGATGCCGTGAAAAAGCTTTTTTCTTTGACCGGAATCGATAGGTGTGAACCCATCTAGAATGAGTCAAACATAGGGAGAAGGGCCTCCTAGCAATATCCGGCATACTAGTAATCGATTATTTGGCCTTTTGCGATCGAACAACCTATGAACAGTTGTAGCCTACATAACCTACCTACCCAGACCAAGGAAAGAAGGTATCATATCACTGTAGTTCTAGACCCTTCTTTTTCAAATAAAGGAAGTGACAACGTTTGCCCGAAGAGGTTGAATCAATAGTAAGAATAATACCACCTAGGCACAGAATCCGAAATAACAATTAGGAATAGGACTAGGAGAATGAAGTCTAATTAAATTAACGGAGTAAAGCAGTAATTGGGCTTAGTGCTCCGATTGCCTTAGGACTAGGACTGATAGGTAAATGCCCCTTACTCAACCAATGATTGGCAAGAGGATGGCTGCCTCGGCTGCAAAGCTGTTCGAGAATGGACTTTATCACTATAGGGACGCGAGAGAAATTCCTTGAAGGGAGTATTAAAGGGATGGGGCATTACCGGTGTTAGCGACGAAGGGATTGTTTGCAAGAGAAGGTTGCCCTGTTAAGATACGGACAGGGAGCATGCCATGCATAATAATAGTAAAAAGGCAGAGAAGAGGATTGAGGGACAGAAGGAGCTAGAGGCCAACAAGGAATAGAAGAAGCTGTTCCACTTGTAGCTTTTCTTCTTTGTTTAAAGCTTCACTCACATTTTGGGAGCGAATGCTGCTCAAGCTAAAGATATGCCCCCAACTCTTGAACAGCTCTCACTTGCTTTGGCCGATAGCTTAGATGACCAACCATTAGGCATGGTTACCAATGATTTAACAGTAGGCCTCTTGTTTGGTGAGCCAGCTGGCTTCACCCAAGGATGAAGGTAGTAGAACAAAGAGGAGCCGCATCTTTTCCTGGCCGGAGAGGAATCAAGGTCCATCTCATTAAAGCCGAACATTTAGTCTCGTTCCCGATAATAATAGGGAACATCTGGTCTTGTTTGGTTTTTCTTTCAAGGATTTTGTCTTTCTTGCAATTCTGTGAACTTTGAATGCATCATTTCCTCCATTTCTCAGAACTTTTCGCGGAATTTGGACCCACTAGGACTCGGCGGGATTTCTAGTAAATCAAGCTCTCAAGGGTGGAAGCCAGCCCCCACTACTCAATGTTATCACCCTGCAGGATTTGACAATGGATTTGTCTTCCTCAGTCTCTTCGAACTTTTCCAATCCTGCTATTTTCCCCCAGTCTTCAGGAGTAATATGATCCCTGAGGGTCAATCCTTTCCCTTCCCCCCTTTGCCCTTGAAAATGAAAAATCACTACCAATGCAAAAAAATGAAATGAACAATTGCTACTTCTTTATTAAATTACACCAAAAAGAATGTAAGAGAAAACAAAGAGCCAACCTAAAACTTAACTACCCCTTGCCCTCCCACTGAACCCTTCTTTCTATAGAATAAAAAAGGAAGTGCTCACCAAAACAAAAAAGAATAAAGAAAAAATTCCGCAACTTATGTTCTCATTGCAGTGGCACCTATTAAAGTGGTGGCAAGAAAGAAAAGACCAAAAAGAAGGGTTTTTTAATACCTCTGACGAACTGAACCAAGCAGTCTGATCATCCTTGCCCGTCCCCCTCTTCTATCAACCGTTGAAAGAGCATCGCCTAGGGATGAACCATATCGATCCAAGGTTGCAAGGAAAGAAGAAAGGTAAACTAGACCATAGGAATCTTCTGATGAAGTCAATCAGAGAGGATGGTTAGGTTCTTTGTTGCCTCATCTGCTTAGCTTATAGAATCACACAATTCTAGCTATAGATATGCTCAAATCACACGGTTTATCACGATAGACATTCCAATCAATGGTTGGACGATCAATACCATCGAACTATTCTATTCCACTGTTGAATGATGGAAACGAAAGCTTTTTCTTATTGATGGAGTGATCCTGGGAGTTCAGACTGACGGTTAGATGGTTGTTCGCTTGTGTGCTTCTTTTTCTTCCCACTCAAAAACAAGTGTTACAGAATGTTCTTCAAATAGGTATGATCCCACCTATCCCTCCAGAGCTAGGCACCTACTTCAGAATGAGAATCTTCGACAGAGATCGTTCCTTCAGTTTAGCAATCAATTAGATTCATACTGGCTTAGCTTGAAGCATGGCTTGCCGTTTCGAGGCTCGATGCTACTCTTGGGAACATTATTGATACATCGACTTTCAAGCATCTCGTAGTTGAGCGGTACTAATCAACAGTACCAAGATGGAAAAGGACTGTTGAACATGGATAAAACGAGAGTCGAACTCGCATGTCTCTCTTTTCCTATTAGTTAGGAAAGAAAGCCGATATAAACAGCTCCATATTAATGAATTGCCTCTGACTACTCTTCCCAGGCTGGTCAAACTATAGGATTCCCATTCATTTTGTCAAATTATTGGACAGACAGGTCAACCACTTGACCGAGGAGAGTAAGGTTCGTCACCACAGTCCCGAGAGAAGGTCTAGTTTAAAATCAAACCGAAGACAAAGCAACGAATGGAAGGAAGGACGGCTCGCTTTACAACCAGGGTGGGTCTCCTCAATGTGTATTCGACTACTCATTACGGAACTACCGATTGATCTGATTAGACCCCCCGCTAGCTCGATATTCCGAGTAGCTTTATCACTACCTTCAAAGACTCAGGTTTGATCACAGGCAAGGAAATCGTTCCAATTCTATATATGAAAAAAATGAAAGAGGAAAGCGTAAATCAATTTAGTTATCTTAGCTCTTTCAGGGAATCTTCTCTAGAGCCCTACCTGGAGTACTAGGATCTTTCCTTAGTCCTCCCAGAGACTGCATGCAAGAAAACCGTAGGGAAGAGGACAAGCTGGAAGAACACTCCCAAGATAAACTCCAAATCCATCCTCGAGGAAGAAGAAAGCTCACTGATACTGTATTGCTAGAAACTGGCGCTGCAACTTCTGGGTTTTACCTTAGGATTGCACTTTTCTCTACAATTCGCTCAAGGGGGGATTTTCTAGATAGACTAGGGGATCTTTTCTATTGTAACTATCCTCCTTTATCAAGTTTGATAACTGGTTTGGCATCGTCTTTATTATTACTCAGAAACTGACGCTAGAAGGGTGGGCTTTTTCACTTTTGCTTTCTTTGTCTGCAGAGAAAGCCTCACCAAGGAAGAAAAAATCGATATAGCATAGCCCTACTAAAAAAGAGGATTCTTAGAAAGATTCTTCTACTTGCCTTTTCCCCGAGGGTTTCCAATCAATGGGCATAGTATAGGTAGTTAGAGAGTATTGGCTCCCCTAGTTTGAATTCTTTTTACCCATTCTTTGAGAGAGTGATAGGTTTGATTTTTCCGTACCGTAATAGAAGAGCTCAGAAGAAAGACCTCATTATGTAAAAACACGACCATTCAAGCTAAAGATCAGAGGATCCGTAATATGACTCTCATAGACTTGCCAGGAAATAGACAATTTTGAATCGGTTTTTGCGCTAGGCTCAAACTTGAGTAATGAAGCCCCAGGCAAGCTCTTTGCCTATCGACTACACTTGCCTATTGCTTAACAGCGTACTCTTTCCGCCTACAGACAAGTTCTATACTTAGCTTCCTTATTTGATTGGTCTTGTTCTCGGAACTTGTGCCTGAGGCTGACCTTCTCACTCCGATACTCACCGGGCGATAGATAGTCACCTGAGCCAACAAAGTGGATGAAATTGAGAATAGAATGAGAATGGGCTTTTAGCTTTCATAGATCTTTCCTCTCAAAACAAAAAAAAAGAGGTGTTACCTAATCCACTATGTCCTTTGTTTAATACCGCGGTAACCTGGAATTTCAAACCTTTTTTCTACCCTCGCCACTTCTTTCACTGACCCTATCCACCTCCTTTGCGGAATACCAGATCAAGAGATGAATTAATGGATCACAGGGCTAAGTCGAAGCATGCCAGAACCTTCTTTAGTAGTGAGACATACCGACTAGCTCCTAACAAGGGCTTCAAGATCACAGTGATGCCTGCCAAAACTTTCCTTGGGTACGAATGTCATGTTCAAAGTAGGTTTCTCTAGACACCTTGGAAAAGATCACTGACGAGCTCAATCTCAAAGTGTGAATGAAATTATCAATTTCATCCTCTTTATGAGCCTGAGATCATATGGGTCAACAATTCTCATTTCTTAGTTATAGAAAGCCCTTCTCAAGGAAGTGAGCCACTCAATCTGAGCCAGTGGATTATCATTCAGTTGTGCCGGTGCGCAAAGCAAGCACGCTTAGACAACGATGTCCAATCTTTGGTATGCCTATTAAGGGCTGACTCCGCTAGGCAAGAGGACTACTACTGGGATTATTCTATTACTAATTGATGACCTGGGGGGCTACTCTTCTTTATCTAGTTCAACTACAGTGAGCACTTCACTTGATAGAAGAGCGAGACATAGCGGAGGAAATGGTGCTTTGTCGATCTTAACTCCTTGCTTCGGAATGCGATTACCTACTTTCTGCCTCACCTGTCGATTAAAGAATTCAACCAACTAGTTGGAGATGGCAGCTTCGAGCCCCACTTTTTATATCCAATCGTGTGCCTACCTTCTTGGATATGTTTATTTCGATGAGACCGCTCTGATTGGGATCTGACTCCACTAATGTAACCGTTTTCGTACCATGTTTTTCACCTAGGGCCTACGCTTTTTGAGTGTAGCGTGCTGGAATGGTTTTTTTCCTCCCTGAGGTCGGACTGCTGCACCTGTCAGCTCTGGCATTCCCAAGGCATCGCATATCCGGAAGGGAGCAAATACGATCAACTGTTATGGATTGACTTCTCCTGTTGCTTGATTCAAAACCTGTAACTCTTTTAGCATCTCAACATTGGCATGTGAACTCTTGAAAAGAAGAAACAAATTCTCAGGCATCTCCTTGCTTGCTTTTTCATTGACTGATTCTAGTAGCTGGCCCATTGAATAGAATAATAAAGATTAAGCGAAGTGAGCCTCAGTCCTTGCCGGAATACCTAACACAAGTCAAGTTAAGTGGACATTCCTAGAATTGGCATCTGAATCCGTCTAGCTCGGCACAAATCAAAAACTTAGTGGCAGCTTCATTATCATGGAGCAAGAAAACTCATCAGAAAAGGCTTTTCCCCCTCTAGTTGCTGTAGCTGGAAAGAAAGTATCAAGTTTGAAGGGAACATGCCTAGACTAGAACTTCTACTTATGTTTGAAGGTGGATCTCCCAGTCAGTGGACTCCATTCTTTTGATTCCCCTCCTCTAACTTCTTTCAAGATAAAGCAAAAAGCTATTAGGAGGCTTGGGTCAAAGAGCTACTACTTGACAAAAGAGCTACTTCAACAACTACTTATTCGGTCTGCTTTCGGTTTCAAGAAGAACTTCTTTAGTTAGAACTTTTGGGGCACGCACAAAGATCACGTGAACTTGTGTGTGCATAGAGTAACTATAGAAGCACTAAAAGAAGGCAAGAGCATGCCTCACTCACTGAGCACAATGCCCTACCTACCATCTAGATTCTGAACGAATTGGATGCTCACCACATATTTAGTGTATGGGTGTATTGATGTGGATGAGGTGCCCGATCTTTCGATGAGACTGATGGCTATCGATTTGTGGATAAAGATGACCCTGGCAATCCGACTACAAACCACGACGTTGCTTGCGCCTTACGCCGAAGCAACTCCGAGATGTTAATGACCTGCTGGCGGCGAGATCAACCTGAACACGAAGTTCAATTCCTGCAAGCAATCGAAGAACTAGCAAGAATAGGACGTAGGCAATCTGATATTGAAATATGAATGAAGCATAAATTGTATTGCGAACACAACGTTGGGATCCCGAAGCTGTCTTGACAGGTGGTCACCTGACACAACTGAAGAACAAAAGTTTGCGCAATGGCTAAACCTAAACTCAACGAAATCCAAGTCGTAACAAGGGAGCCGGCGGCTCTTAAATAGGGAGACGACCAGGGAGGGATGTCCCACGCGCACACCTAGGGTTACAAGGCCCATGGGCCCAAGTGGGATGGCGTAGCACCCATTTGACTCGGACTCAGGAACCAATATAGATTGTTTTGATGATTACGGCCGGCTCGGATGGAATTTGAAGATGAGGTTGTATCCGTTGGAAAGTAGACTTCATAAGCTTTCCATGAAGTACAAGAACGTCCCAAACGGAGTCCGTATAAGGAAGTTATGCCCGTTTGAACTTGGTACCATCGCAGCAATCCGAATCTGATTCCAGAACGAGTCCATCTCGAATTCTTGCTTGACTTGGTCCCTTTCCTTCATCCTTTCCCAGATTCCTAATCACAATTAAATCATTTGCATTAGGTAGCGGACTATTCTCAATAATATATGAACCTAAAAATGAATTCACCTGGTAATTAAATTGACGAGCACGAGCTCGAGTAAGTGGTCCTTGTGGTGAATGAGTTGTATCCATGGAAGGGATGTCCTCATCAGATATGAGCATGAAACCTACTTCACTCCCACCCACCTCTGATTGCATTAGCCTGCTAATTGATCTCGACAAGGAATGTGGTTCGGCAAAGGAAAATTTCAATATTCTTTCTTTGGATTTACTTTTTATGGAAGCGATGCATGTTCGATTTCATCTAATTTTCATTCTCCCTTCCTTTTTTGTACTTATTATTCCAAGCCAAAAGGCTTATGTTCTGTCCCGCTCGCAAGGCTCATAACCTAACTGCTCTACTTACTTAAAAAAGAGCACTTCAACAACCCTTGCCCAAAGAGAAACTTCCTTGAAAGGCCAAAACAACAGTAGAGTAGCAGGTCAAAAAGAGAGAGAGAACTGAAACCGAAGATACTTGGGTTGGTAGAACTCTTCTGCAATACTCCATTAACAGAATCAAAGTATAGACCAATCAGCTTCCTTATTGTCCAAGATCATTACAAAAGTGTTGGCCAACAGACTAGTACCTGTGGTGGATAGGAGAGTAAGTCCCAGACAGCTAAGATAAAGTCCCGGTAGTGTTGTCACTGCACAAGAGGTGTGTAACAGGTGTAAGCAAAGAAGAGAGCATAACACTGGATTTTGAAAACGAGCATATGATATGGTGAGACAAGTTTCTCTTTTTTGAGGTGAGATGCTAGCCAGCCCTCTATTCATGGGTGAGATATCAACTTTACAGTGTTACCATGTACCAAATCGTTCACTCTATCAGGCAGGTAGTCAATCAATCCGCATACGGCCCCACCGACGTGATCTCACTTCTGCAGCCTGCACCAGACCCGTATTATGTATTTTATGGCATAATCTTTATCTATGATGGACGTCTGGTTTACCATGGCCCACCCGACAATGTGAGTCCATGGGTTTCATCAGGTGTGATAGGTGGGGATGATGTGGCTTCCTCTAACAAAGCTAAGGCAACGGTTGACTTTCTCGGTTTCGGCCTAGGGGTGGAGCTGCATCCTTTCCAATAGCGATAGTGAAGCCGCCTATAGGAGTCGAAGGACGAAAGTCCGTTAGACCTCCAAGCCATATGCTCTTGGGGAAATTACAAGCACCGCCTTGCAAATGCACGAGATCAAAGAAATCCAAAAGACAAGCCAGGTCTACTCAATTCATCAGCTAACCCTCGTCTGGAACTACCGCCTAAACTCAGGTCTGCTTATTCTAAAAGTTAGTAAGCTGCTTCTTCTATTCCCTGGTTTGAGTGTATTAGTAGTAGCTCCGATTTCGATTCGAATGCAAACAAGGCAATCTAATAATTTGTGTTTTGTAAAGCCGGGATGAAGGCTTTGCAGAAAGGATTTGAACTTGTGATGATTCGTGTTGGCCTATGTTTCTCTGGGACTATGTTTAAAACCTTGACGAGCTTTAGCAGTATGCTTGGGGTCCAACAGTGCACATACTCACCTTAGAAAAATTGCAAGAGGTGGCCCAAACAGTACAAAACAAGACAACTACTGAGAAGAGTGGCTGCCCAAGCATTTCTGGATGCCCTTTTGCACTGATGGTGATTTTATATATCATAAGTATATATGTATATATATAAATGTTTCATTCATTTCTATTATTTTTTATTGAACACGATTTGTATTGCAACTGATTGTAGGACTGGAACTACGAGCATACTTTTCCAGAGAGAGTCCTTGTTGGTAACCACATGGTCCCTAGGTACCTTAATTGGGACCTGACTTATTTAGAGCATCGCGGAGGAGTTTGTACAAGTTGGTTGAATCGATGGGAGTGTCGCAGTTTATTCATGGCGGCCTCATGCCTTACTATGATGAGGGGTGGATTTTCATTGGTCAGTCTTCTTTTGCAAAGTCGGCTTATCTGAACTCTTTTTTGTTCCATCCTAGATGAATATGCTTGTCACTGTCTCCTTGCATAATCATATCAATCTCTTGTGCAAGATTGCTGCCAGCCTACTGTTTCTCCAAGCAAATTCAAGGGCAAGGGTATATCATTGTATTCTAAATGGAAATGTAATATTTCTATTAGTCTGGCGCCTGTACAATGTTAATTTGTATTACATGCATGGCTCCATCCAGTGGCAGGCATCGGAGATCGCCTAAGCCAGTCCCAGTATGCATTGAAGTACAGGCTAGGTACTGGCTTTTCTCAAAAGAAACTAGGAATCGAGCCTTGGTTTAGTTGTTTATGCAGCGATGGCTTTGATCTCAATTGCTATTTTCAGACACCACCTAAAGGCTTCCTTCTGGGCTTTTTGATTTGAGTGTCAGGGTGTTTCCTTCAAGAAGTAGCTCTTCTATTAAATAAAGTAAATAAGGAAACCCCCTTTCAAAAATGAGTTTCCACAGCTGTTTCATTCCCACATCCAAACATACCATCTCCAATACAACATCGCTATCAGTGGGTGCTTTTGAAAACATGATCGAGGAAAGGAAAGCGAAGCGCTGGCTGATTAGACTCTTCAAAGGGATTCTTTGCTATCAAGCTAGAAAAGAGGAGTCAACATTCATAACACTTCTTTGGTCTCTAAGGTGAGTAAGATTTGAATATATAGCTAACACATGCTTTTTTCCAATCATTTGGAAAGGTAATTGGAGCTTTTTGGTTGACAATGGGAACCTTCTAAATAATATGCGTCATGTTAAACTGAGAACATGTCAAAGATTGTGCTTTTAAGCAATGTCTCTCGCCTTGATAACATCCACTATAACTATAGTAAGGCGCGCTGCTAAAGATAAGTCTAGTAGAAGAAATAGGACGAGGACTAGGTTTAAGTTTTATCCCCCGTTCGAAAGGGTAGGTAAGGACCACAGCACTCAAGATCCTTCTGGGCCATAGCCTCATTAATTGGATCAAGGGCTCAAACAAATAGGAGTTTTTATTTCTAAAGAAAAGTTGCCTATTAATAAGCAGTCTTCCCTCTTTCATAAGGCTCTAACTTGCGTAAGGAATCAAGGACCTACAGTTGTTTCCCACCCCTTTTTTATTTTTTAGAACACAAGTTCACTGCATCGCGCCTCGTGCACCTTCAATTTCACCATTGGAGCAAACAAGCAACGATTGAGCGCACTAGCGCGAAAGCTAGAGCACGCACATCCGTTTTCTTGCTCCTGGACTTCCCGGAATTAATGGAGCTGCGTATTTAGATAGAGATCCACCTACTTCTCATGCTTCTAAAGAGCGAGGAAATAGTTCGATTTAGCTTTTAGGGTTTTTCACCTTGTTCCGTTTAGAAAGAAGAGCAAAGGTGATGCGAGGTTCGGTCCCGATCTTTCGATGGAGAAGGTATTCACGATTGGTGGGAGAAACCGACGTTCTCGGCCCGACTACAACTATCCACGATGTTGCGCCTTAGCGACCGATACACCGATTCCAGAAGGTGAACGCGATCTTGTGGAGCGCGATCAACCGGCCACGAGGGCTCTCGTCCTGCAAGCAATCGTAGAACAAGCAAGCGCGAGTTGAACAAGCACTGAATTGCTAAATCAAATATGAAGTTTCAATCTGAAAATACAAGAGGTGGGGTTCCAATAACAAGAAGACAAGCGATCTAGTCGACACGCGCGCTTCAAGCGAAGTAGCAATGGCTAAAACTTCAATCTATCAAAACCCAATCTGTTGTGGCGGCTCTAGAGACATATAAATAGATGGGAGGACGACCAAGGGTGTGTTGGGGTCGTTCTCCAACCCTAGGACGCGCCCATAATGGGCTCAACTTGATACACGGCCCACGGGCCAAAATAAGGTGGCGCAGCACCGTAGATAGAAAAAGGTCTCGGTGGTATTTTGACGTTTCTGGATGATTCTGATAAGATATGGATGTGAGGCCAGATCCATTGGAAAATAGACTTTATAAGCTTTCCATGAAGTACTTGAACGTCCAAAACGGAGTCTGTATGAAGTCGTGGCGGCCGTTAGAAGTTGGTGCTGTCCTGCAGTCCGAATCCAACCGGCGCGACTCCCTCTCCTGGATGGTATTCTCCTTGTTCTCTTTGGTTTCTAAGCAACACAAGAGTACACGGGTTTCCATGGTCTAAAGAAACCGAACATGAACTTAAGAGTGAACTTACTTGATGTTTTAATTGACGTGCACGGGCGCGAGTCATAGGACCTTGTGTAGGTGTAGATGTAGGTGAGGATGTATCTATGGTGTTGATGTCCTCATCAAAAGGCCAAGCCAATCTACCACCAAATATACTAAGTAGCCCCTAGCGGTAGGTGGGTCGTTTCCTGCGTCTTATCATGGCAAGGACACTTTTAACAGGTGTTGGGCTCCATCAAATAGAAATCCTTCTCTTCCTAAATTCTAAACCAAAGTGGTGAACTGGTTGGCACTCTGCAGTCTTCTACTTTAGTTTCTACCCCTGTCCTGTGGTATAGGCAAATGCACTTGACTAGTTATGCGGTCCACCCTAGATTATCAAGTTCCTCTTGGAGGAGCAGGTACTAGAGCACTATCTTCGGAAGGAGCCAGATACCTAGACTTTGTTTCCAATACTGACTTCGATAACAAAACAACCTAGCGAGCAAATGGCTGCACGGGTTTCCCGTGCCTCCTATCTAGTTAGTACTTTTGAGTTAAGACGTCATCTCGATAATAGGAAAAGTCATACTTCAATTCGATAATGGGAAAAGTCATATATAGCGCTTACCCGAATGTTCCCATTGGTTACTTGCTCGAGGGCTAAGGGAGCCGGTGCACATCCCACCTAAAAAGCAAATAGTATCATCAAACAAATAAGACCTAAGCAAGGAAATCATCACAACAAATAAGTAATTCACCGGATCAAAGTCAAGACTCTCCTCTAGCTGGAGAAAGAAGGCTGGTTCTCGGTAGTCGAGGAGAGGTGGATCTTTCTTAGAACTGAATGTTAAGACACGACCTAACATGTTTCTAGGCAGGTAACGTATAGTCACTGAAAGTTGAAGTTCCGGTGGGTCTCATCAATCGATTACCTTCCTTATTGCGCCTGCCCCTAATTGGAGCTCTTCTTATCTATTTCTATACCGAGAATAGCTTTATTGACGGGCTGAACGATCCCCTCACTTGGCTAACTCAATAATCATATGTCTGAGAGTCTGGTCGAACTAAGCGGGTTGGAGGCGGGCATTTTCATTTCAACGTAGCAGTAGGGAAAGTGATTTTGGGGGGTTAGTACACATGGGCAGTTGGGACAGTTACAGGTAGTTAAGTTCGGTCTTATTCTTATGGGCAAGTGGTCCTAGAATCTCTCTTTCCTTCTCTAAAGTATAGCTTTACGAAACTGGAATATGAGTAAATATAGAAATAGAATAATAAGAATATCATAGAGCCGTGTATTAGTAAGGATAGGTTTTGGTGAGTAGTAGTTCTTGGCATTAGTAAGCTAGCTTCACTAGACTATCTATGACAGGAAATTCAGTAAATGCACAATATCTTTTCAATGAAGTGAATGAAGAAAGATTCATAGGAAATGAACAATAGAAAGAGTACTATTCTTTAGTTACTCTTTTTTCTTGTCTTAGAATACAGAATGTGTCAATGGAATCTTTTCCTTCTTTTTTTTTAATTCACTTAAGACCATTCCAAGGCTCCTTTTCGCCATGCATAAACTAAACCAACAACTACAATAAGCACAAAAATAAAAGCTTCGATAAAAACGGATACACCCAATACGTCGAAACTCAGTGCCCAAGGGTAGAGAAAGACCGTTCCCACATCAGAAACAACAAAACTAGCGCAAACATGTAATAGCGTATTCGGAATTGTAACCAAGCCCCCCCATGGGTTCTATACCCGATTCATAACAAAAAAAGCTTTTCTGGTCCTTCCTTCATTAACCGGGGCTAAAAGTCCTGAAATCCAAAATACCAAAATAGGAATTTGCAAAATGGAGAAAATCGTTGCAGTCATTATAGGAAAGTCTAGGGACTTAGAGCATATCCTATTTGAAGGAGGCAAATCCAGGTAAGGGAGTTTATACTCACTTCTATTGATTTGATCAAAATTATTTTTTCTTCCCTATGATTTTCTATGAATGAGCCTATGGTAATGCTTTTATCTCTATTCTATGTCGGAATAGGCCGTCAAGTCTACTAATAAGGAAAAGCAAACTATACTAAAGGAAACATAAGATATCCATCCACAAATGGAAAAAAAAAGACGTATATATTAGGGCTATATGGATTTGAACCGTAGACCTTCTCGGTAAAACAGATCAAACGGATTATTATCGAAATGATTCGAACTGTTTCAAAGACCCAACATGCATTTTTTTTTGCATTGGGCTCTTTTATCAACTGATAGAAAGATCAGTTAGTCCACCATAGTTTTTCTTTACAGAAAGATAATGAGATGGCTCCCTGCGCTCTGATTGATTATTTGTATTATGATCTATCTAGGATGATATGGGGAGCGCCCGACCTTCTCGACGTAGAATCTGGATACACCATGCAACCTCACGAATTGGAGAAACAACACGCTGCCCGTGCAACGCACCTTTCACCTCGAATTCGCACAACCACACGCTTTGATAGATTGATCCACTGGACCACGCAAGAGTGGACCTATTGAACCCTTGATTCCCCGGAAGGAAAAGCAAGAACAATATTTGGCAGAACTCCCAATTCCCCTCTCTAGATTGGCGGCGGTGGCACAAACCCTAGGAGAAGAACAAGAGCAATGTTTGCATCTGAAAAAATGTGGTCTGACCTGGTTTGGTCGAGTACATGGACATATATATACATCCCTAACACTTGGAAACAAACTAGGACTCAATATGATGACTTCAGATTACATGCGGCTGATTGTTTCGGTCATTGCGGCATAAGCACAGCGAATCTAGTGGTCCCTGAGTACAATCTAGATCGGGCTCGATGTCAGCTTTCCAACAAGTACTCAACGTCCAAATTGGAGTCCGTATTGAGGGCGTTTGGGCCTAATTAATTTGGACTGCTCCAACAGCCAATCCGAGTCCGAGTTGGGCCAAATCCGAATTTGCTTCTATTTCCTTGTGAGGGAAGGGTTGAACTCGTGTAGGCCTTTCAGGTAAAGTCCTCCTCCACTTGTAATAGGAACCCATCTTCACCATGCTTTCCATGCATCGATCTAGACGCTGCCACTAAACATAGCGTTGGGCCAGCAAGCTCCTCCTCTCATCTTCCAACCTCCAATGATGCAACTCCCTGAAACCTAAGCACAAGCAAGGTACAACTATAGGTAACAAACTATTCTCACTGATATCATAATTAAAAGTACTTAGGAACAGATTCACCTTGTTTTGAATTTCCCATGCACGTGCTCGTGTGATAGGTCCTCTATATGCATTGGCGACACTTGGATCTGGAGAGCAGCAGTAGATGAAGAATGTGAGGAGTTAGGCTGATCCTCATCATAGGAGCAATACCAAAGTGTTTCAAAGGAGGATTACCTTGACTTAGGTCTGCCTCCGGCCTAAATTAAATCAACCTAAGTGTGATACGGGGTCGCCCGATCTTCTCGACGTAGGATCTGGATACTCACGTGGATTTGATGAATCGTAGTGATCCCCCATTGCCAATGCAAGAGTTAGCACTCTATAATTCGCCCAATCACACGTGCTGAACTTCACGACCACTGATGAAGTTCTATCGTGCTCCCAATTCCCAGCAGAAAAGGTTGAACAATCTTAATTTTAGTGAACTCCCAATTCCCTCAAGTTGGTTCAGCCAACAGAAAGAACAAGAGTATTATCAAAAGTGGTTCCCCCTTTACAATGGGGGTTTACCCCTCAATATATAGTCTCAGCCTAAGGCTATTCCACACTAAACTTTCCATGTGGTACTATTCACATGCAACTACTGTAGCACAGTGCTGTTTATGGGCCGTACTCTTCACGGCCTGGTACTGTAGCACAAAATTATTCATGGGTTGGATTGTTCATGCCGTGGGCTTGTGCTTCCTTGGATGATGGCCACATATCCTTGATCTCCATCCATTGCTGATTCTTCAAATCTGAGCACAAGTAAGACATTGTTTTTAGGTAGTACAAAATTCTCATTAAAATTAATGACATATTCATTAAGGAGCAGGTTCACCTAAGATTGTAGTTTCTTGGCTCGTGCTCTTGTTATTGGTCCTGTTATTGGAGTCTCATTACTAGCTTTGACATTACTAGCGATGTCCTCATCATCCTCCCCTTCTTGAAAAGGAGTCGACCTCAACTCTGTACAATCTTGTCCAAAGAAAGGTGATAGATCAGCAACATTAAATGTAGAACTTACCCCATAGTCATCACCGGGAAGCTCAATCTTGTATGCATTGTCATTGATCTTGGTGAGAATTTTAAAAGGTCCATCACCACGGGGCATCAATTTGGATCTACGCTTCTGCAGAAAGCGATCTTTGCGAAGATGTACCCACACTAAATCACCTGTTTCAAACAGCATTTGCTTTCTAGATTTGTTAGCTTTGGAAGCATAAGCACGTACCTTGTTTTCAATTACCTCTTTGGTTGTGGCATGGAGCTTTTTCACAAAATCAGCACGTTTAGAAGCATCCATATTTGCACGTTCTTGTAGTGGGAGAGGAAGTAAATCAAGGGGCATGATTGGTTTGAAGCCGTACACCACCTCGAATGGACTCAATTGAGTTGTAGAATGTACCGCCCTGTTATATGCAAACTCCACATGTGGTAGACAATCTTCCCACTCTTTCAAGTTTTTCTTTATCATGATACGTAGCAACGTGGAAAGTGTGCGGTTCACCACCTCCGTTTGCCCATCTGTTTGTGGGTGACAAGTCGTTGAAAACAACAACTTTGTTCCAAGCTTGGCCCACAAAGTCTTCCAAAAGTAGCTCATGAACTTGACGTCTCGATCTGAAACAATGGTTCTTGGCATTCCATGCAATCTCACAATCTCCCTGAAAAACAAATCAGCTACATGCGACGCATCGTCGCTCTTATGACAGGGAATAAAAATGTGCCCTTTTAGAGAACCTATCCACAACAACAAAGACTGAATCCCTTCCCCTCTTGGTCCTAGGCAGGCCTAACACAAAATCCATGCTAATATCTTCCCAAGGAACGCTAGGAACAGGAAGTGGAGTATACAAACCATGTGGATTGAGTTTTGACTTCGCCTTATGGCATGTGATGCATCTTTGAACAAACCTCTCGACGTCTCGTCTCATCTTTGGCCAATAGAAGTTATCAGCCAACATCATGTAAGTCTTCTCCCTCCCAAAATGCCCCATCAATCCTCCTACATGAGATTTCTGCAACAATAACAAACGCACAGAGGAATCTGGAACACATAGCTTATTCATGCGAAAGAGAAAACCATCATGAATATGAAACTTATCCCACCCTTTCCCATCTTTGCAATTTGAATATGGAGCTGCAAATTCATGATCGGAAGCATATAAATCTTTCAAACTTTCCAACCCAGGTACCTTTACTTCCAACTGAGTCAAAAGCACATGTTTTCTAGACAAAGCATCAGCTACCACATTCTCTTTACCTTTCTTATATTTGACAATGTATGGAAAGGTCTCAATGAATTCTACCCACTTAGCATGTCTATGATTCAATTTCGCTTGGCCCTTTAAGTATTTCAAAGATTCATGATCAGAATGTATTATGAATTCCTTAGGCCAAAGATAATGTTGCCAAGTTTCCAACACACGCACAAGAGCATATAGTTCTTTATCATAAACAGGATAATTCAATTGGGCACCATGAAGTTTCTCACTGAAATATGCAACAGGTTTTCTTTCTTGCATCAAAACACCACCAATACCTATTCCACTAGCATCACACTCAATCTCAAAAGTTTTTGTGAAATCAGGTAAAGCAAGCAATGGTGCTTCAGTCAAACATTTCTTCAATTCAGTAAAAGCTTTGTCTTGTTTTTCTCCCCACTCAAAAATCACTCCCTTTTTAGTTAATTCATTTAATGGGGCAACAATGGTGCTGAAATCTTTCACAAATCGTCGATAGAAACTAGCAAGCCCATGGAAGCTACGAATTTGACTAACATTCACAGGAATTGGCCAATTTCTAATAGCTTCAATTTTAGATTCATCCACTTCAATGCCATGAGCTGAAACAACATAGCCTAGAAACACAACCTTACTAGTGCAAAAAGTACACTTCTCAAGATTGGCATACAAGTATTCTTTCCTAAGCACTTCTAGCACTTGTTTGATGTGTTCAACATGATCATCCAAACAGCGGCTATATATCAGAATATCATCAAAGTAAACTATCACAAATTTACCAATGAAGTGTTTCAAAACATGGTTCATTAAGCGCATGAATGTACTAGGAGCATTGGACAATCCAAAAGGCATTACTAACCATTCATACAAGCCAAATTTCGTTTTAAAAGCAGTTTTCCATTCATCACCATGTTTCATTCTTATTTGATGGTAGCCACTACGCAAGTCAATCTTAGAAAAGATAGTAGAACCACTTAACTCATTAAGCATATCATCTAACCTAGGAATAGGATGACGATAGCGAACAGTTATGTTGTTAATAGCTCTACAGTCTATGCACATTCTCCAAGTTCCATCTTTCTTAGGAACAAGAATAATTGGAACGGCACAAGGACTAAGACTCTCGCGTACGTACCCTTTGTCCAAAAGTGCTTGCACTTGGTGCTGAATCTCCTTTGTTTCTTCTGGATTTGTGCGGTACGGCGGCCGGTTGGGAAGAGGGGCTCCCGGGACTAAGTCAATTTGATGCTCAATACCTCGAATAGGTCGTAGACCAGCGGGTACCTCCTCTGGAAACACGTCGTCATAAGTCTGTAAAACTTGAGAAACAGCACTAGGGAGAGATGTTAAATCATTAGTAGAAAGCAATGCATCCTTGTACAGCAATACAAGGTGCATCAAAGCGGGATCATCTTTCATCTCTTTTAGATCAGATTTGGTGGCTATCATGATGAAGTTTTTTTTTCTCTCCCTCACTCTTGCTTTTATTTCTCGGTTTTGGTTTGTGGCTCTCACTCACCTTTTGTGGAATCACACTCTTTGGTTCTCTCCCTTTCTCACTCTCAACTTGCACTTCAACCTTCTGCACATTATCATTTACAATTTGAGAAGGAGTCAACAGTAGCAGCACCACTTTTTTTTTGTTCCACCAAAACTTGTATTGATTAGTTCTTCCATCATGAATCACAGCACGATCATATTGCCATGGCCTTCCTAGCAGCAAGTGACATACGTCCATAGGCACCACATCACACTCCACCGTATCACGATAAGTGCCAATTTCAAATTCAACATCCACGGTGTATCCTACACTCAATGAACCTCTCTCATGCAGCCATTGGATCTGATATGGATGTGGGTGTTTCTTGTACTTTAACCCAAGTTTATTGCAAAGCTCCTTGCTAGCCAAATTATGACAACTCCCACCATCAATGATTACTTTGCAAAATTTACCATCTTTGCTAACTTGAGCTCTTGTATGGAATAAATTGCAGCGCTGTTCATGGGAAGGCTTTGGTTGTACACTCAACACTGTCGGAGCACACACAAGTATAGGACCAACACCGGGTTCACAATACTCTATGTCTTGCTCCTCCTCATGTGCATCATCATATGTCCCTAACTCAGCTTGGTGATCATTCTCTTCTTCACTTGCAGAATCATATTCCCCATTCTCTAATATCAACATCGCCTTGTTATTTGGGCAATCCTTTTGCATATGACCACGACCAAGGCATTTTGAAGCATTGTATACCGCTACTCTTCGCTGTAGAACCGATAGAAGAGGAATTACTAGCTGCTGCATTTGATGGCTTTCTTGCACTTGGAGTGGCTTCTTCCTTCTTGCTAAATGATGGGCGAAAACTTGAACCACCACTTGGAGCTGTTCGTTGGCTTATTTGTGATTTGGAACCATATCTTCCTCCGCTGGACGTTGATCTTGCAAACTTAGCATCCTCTTGCAATTGTCGTTCTGCCTTTGTAGCTTGATGCACCAACTCATAAAGATTGGTATAAGGCTGAAAATTAACAATTCTTTTGACTTGATGGTTCAAACCTGAGAGGAAGCGTGCCATGGTTTGCTCTTCTTGTTCTTGAACCTTGGCTCGAATCATGGCTAGCTCCATCTCCTTGTAGTACTCCTCCACAAAATGTGCTCCCTACTTCATATTCTGCAATTTATCAAATAGATCATGCCTGTAATGACGAGGAACAAAACGAGCTCTCATTTCCCACTTCATCTCTTGCCATGTTGCAACAGGGTTTTCTCCATTCTCAGCTCTTTGAGTAATGACTTGTTCCCACCAATCCAAAGCATAACCTTCAAACTCAAGTGATGCCAACTGTATCTTTCTCTCATCCGTATAGTGATGCATACGGAATATTTTGTCAACCTTCAATTCCCAAGTGAGATACTCCTCGGGATCAGTCCCACTGCAAACTTGGGCATGGAAAACTTGAGCTTGCCCAATCCATCATCTTCATTGCGTGGACGACGATAGTGGTCATTGTAATGCAAAGCAAAATCACCATCCTCTTCCATCGCATGTACAGCACCACCACGCCCACCACGGCCTCCACCTAGACCTGGCCACGCCCTCCATGGCCTCCACCTAGACCCTGGCCACGCCCTCCATGGCCTCCTCCTCGTCCTCCTAACTGTGCAGGAGGTATACGTGCAGCAGCTTCTCCTCCTTGAATACTTGTTTCTTCGCCACCATTACGAGCTTGTATGAGCCTAGTAAGGGCCCCAATGTCCTCCCGCAATTGGCGCACATTTTCTTCAACTTGTATCTCCATATTTTGCATATCCCTTGCAATTTGATCAGCAAAAGCATCATGCTTCTCATGGAGTTGATTGAGCCCTTGGTGTAACTCACGTTGAAAGTGTTCGCGGAGTGCCCCAAATTGATATTGCTTGACAAATGCCTGAGTTTCATTTGTCCCACCACTCTCATCTTGGTGTCTCCTCCACCTGACATGGTTAGTTATGCAAGAAACAAAAAGCTGTGTGGAAATCACTCAATCTCACTATGTCCTCTCTCCAAGTAAAGTTCTTACCCTTCTGAAGTGAATTAAGGCCAATAAAAACTTACACCTGGTAGAAGTGACAACAGCACAGTGATGATCAAGCGAATTTAAGAGTGTTCACTACTTGCACAACAACGGTTATATGGTGGAGCTTGGTATGAAAGTGTTTATCCTACACAATCTGAATTTTACGATATTGTAAGATCAAGTAATAATCCAAACTAGAAACTTTGTCCAAGTGCTGATCCAATTGGTAGTGAAGGATATGAATGCACACGCAACGATAAATGGGACTTAATGCAAACAAAAGAATAAGCTAGAAAGAGGCAATCTGAAATTGAGATGAATAACTAGCTTGTTTTTGCACTAAGTACAAGGAGAGACGCTAGCCAATTGCAATATTTACGAATGTAAGGGCACAAGATTGCTCTATGAGACTAAGTGCACAAGCTGAAACATATGAACTAGGGGTTCCCATAGAGTTTTTTTTTCTTTTTTTGGCCAACACTTTCTATTTTCACTTTTTTTTATCAAATCACAGAAACTTTCAGGCCCTGTTTTTTTTTTTTCAAGTTTGGCCGAACTAGTGTTGCCTCCCCTTTGCACAAATCCAGGAATTCAGCAACTGTAAATAGTACTCAAGAACAGCCCTAACGGCAATGTGAAAAGCTAGTCTCAATTGATGAAAAGATATAAGTGAAGCTCAACTTTAGCAATTCTTTCTTTTCGGCCAGCTAGGGTTTGACACAAGTAATGATTTTTTTTTGAAGCCAAACTGCAGCTAGCTCTCGGTTTTGAAGGAAGTGGATTCTATCACCAACTCTACCACAATGAGAATACGATTGGATCTCTTGAGAGTAATCCGGACAGCAAGGAATTTAGAATTCGATCAACAATTTTGGAGGAGTTATGTGGACACAAAGATCAAGCTACGCAAAGGAACACAAAGATCAAGCTACGCAAAGGAACACAAAGATCAGCACCTAAACAAAAATTCTAATGGACTAAAACCTAATTAAACTCACGCAAAATAACAGATTAATCTAAAGGTTTTGGATTTTTTTTTGGCAAATTTCGGTTTTAATGGACTATAGGAAAAAGAAGTAAAGACAATCTAAAAGTAAGGGTAAATAATCCTACCGAGTAAACTGCGCTCTGATACCAAGATGATACGGGGTCGCCCGATCTTCTCGACGTAGGATCTGGATACTCACGTGGATTTGATGAATCGTAGTGATCCCCCGTTGCCAATGCAAGAGTTAGCACTCTATAATTCGCCCAATCACACGTGCTGAACTTCACGACCACCGATGAAGTTCTATCGTGCTCCCAATTCCCAGCGGAAAAGGTTGAACAATCTTAATTTCAGTGAACTCCCAATTCCCTCAAGTTGGTTCAGCCAACAGAAAGAACAAGAGTATTATCAAAAGTGGTTCCCCCTTTACAATGGGGGTCTACCCCTTAATATATAGTCTCAGCCTAAGGCTATTCCACACTAAACTTTCCATGTGGTACTATTCACACGCAACTACTGTAGCACAGTGCTGTTTATGGCCGTACTGTTCACGGCCTGGTACTGTAGCACAGAATTATTCATGGGCTGGATTGTTCATGCCGTGGGCTTGTGCTTACTTGGATGATGGCCACATATCCTTGATCTCCATCCATTGCTGACTCTTCAAATCTGAGCACAAGTAAGACATTGTTTTTAGGTAGTATAAAATTCTCATTAAAATTAATGACATATTCATTAAGGAGCAGGTTCACCTGAGATTGTAGTTTCTTGGCTCGTGCTCTTGTTATTGGTCCTGTTATTGGAGTCTCATTACTAGCTTTGACATTACTAGCGATGTCCTCATCAAAGTGAAATAGAGTCTCTATCGTTCTGCTACAAGAGTTGACTATGAGACTTCATACACCTTCAAGTTCATAGAATGAAAAGAATTTTTTTGGAGGCCCTTATCCTCATTACGCCTAGCATTTAGTGGGCTGGATATTTACCATATCAACTAGCAAATCAATAAAGGTTCTATTTGATTAGGCACCTGGGTTGGTACCTGAATCGGATTGAACCAACTATTTGTCAGGCGACTGTTCTCCTATTTTCTCGAATCCGTTGGGTTGTCTTCAATTAGATGGGGGAATCCAATTAACAGCCTCGACTCGTATTCTAGCCCGTCTGAGAGCTAGCTTCGCTTCAACCAATTCTTTCGTACCCTCAGCTCTACTCATGTTAGCTTCAGCTATTTCAAGTGCCTGTTGAGCTTCTTCTGGATCAATGTCACTACCTAGTTCCGCATCATTTCCTAAAATGATGATCTCATTATTAACTATTCTGGCAAAACCACTCCACAGAACCACCATTATGCATTGATCGTTGAGGAGGCGTATTCTCAAGGGACCCGTATCTACAGCTGTGTTAATGGGGGCGTGGTTTGGTAATACGCCAATTTGGCAACTGTTAGTAGATAAAATGGTTTCTTTCACTTCACAATCCCAAATAATTCACTTAGGAGTTAGTACATAAAGATTTAGTTTCATTTTTTCAATTTGTTTTCCTCTTCTAAGTTTATAGCTTTCGTGCTAGCTTCATCGATGTTACCCACCAAATAAAAGCCTGTTCGGGTAGGCCGTCTAATTCTCCGGAAAGGATTAGTTGAAATCCCCTAATTGTTTCTAAAATACCAACATACTTTCCTGGAGAACCAGTAAAAACTTCTGGAGAGGTTTTTTTTTTGTAGGGGAAACTATGCGTTTTTGGGACCTTCGTGCTTCATGGCTAGTGAGGTCTTGCTTCTGCTTCTTTGGTTGGTACTCTTCTATCTGGGAAAGATCTTTCTGCATTAACGGAATTAGGCTTACTCCTCAGAAAGCCCTACTACTTTACTCTAGGCCTAGTAGTTATAGCTAACTCACTGCTATTGGTTGGGATGAATTTCCCTACCCTCGCCCTACATGGTTTAGAAGAGTAGTATAAGTAAGGAAGCCTGATAATCATATAGGCAAAAGGCACCCTGTCCCAAACAAACCAGATAGGCAGCAAATTTCACTAAGGCAGTAAAGCATTCTCTGATACTCCTATACAGACAAGGCTGTAACCCAATCTGGCCAGCCTCTCGGAATACTGAATAGGGAAAGTACGGAATCAAAATCAAGGGGACAAGGAGCCTACCAAGTACAACAACAAAAGAAAGAAAGATGAGACAGCGCTACGCTTGTTCACCAAAGGTAAAGATATCAGTTGATACTGATCCTACTTAACTTTCTTACCACTGTTTCGCATGCTCGGACATTGCTTGCCTAATATGATAGCTTGGCCTTTTCTTCTCTGCTACCACCTTATTAACTTCCGAGAATCCTCCCCGAGAGGACAGTCCTTCCTTTCCCTTTACTAGATTAGTCTCATTCCGGCAATTCTTCTTATCTTCATTATATTATTCCCTTGTCTTCTTTTTAGTGATCAACTCATTGATTCACAACTATTCTCACTCTCTTCATTATATTATTCCCTTCCTGTGTGCAACAATTTGCATTAGATGTGAAAATCTAGAGTGAAGAGATAGACTCTTCATATTAACATTGTCGTTCTCTAGTCAGACAGCTAGAGCATGGTTATTACCAACGGGTAGTGACAACCATACAAGAAAAATCCCAACTAACCTATATGACAGTATAGAAAGAAAGAAAATGTTAAATATGGTTTTAAAACAATTTGACGGTAAATCGCACAGGTCCAACAACAACAATGATTGTAAATATATAACTGCTCCTCATGATAACACACATCCTATTAGTATTAGCTTGCTAAACAACAAATGTACTCAATCTTTGGATTATGGTAATAACGGAATCTTATTGAAACTTATGGGTATATATAAGAATATAAGGAATCAATATACTTATTATGGGCATATCTTCCCTGGCTTATGTGGTTTAGGAATGCATGATTGATACATCGAAGAGAACTAAAAGGAAGGATTCTTTAATGACCTCTTAATCTCCTCCACTTGGGACTTGTCAAGAACTTCAAAAGTAGAAAACTTTTCCCAAAGCCAAAGGTAGTAAATAACACATAATAACATCAAAAAATAATCTTTTCATTCTCTTATCCTCCTTTTTCAAAAGAATAAGTCTTTCTGATGCGAGGTTCGGTCCCGATCTTTCGATGGAGAAGGTAATCACGATTGGTGGGAGAAACCGACGTTCACGGCCCGACTACAACTATCCACGATGTTGCGCCTTAGCGACCGATACACCGATTCCAGAAGGTGAACGCGATCTTGTGGAGCGCGATCAACCGGCCACGAGGGCTCTCGTCTGCAAGCGATCGTAGAACAAGCAAGAGCGAGTTGAACAAGCACTGAATTGCTAAATCAAATATGAAGTTTCAATCTGAAATACAAGAGGTGGGGTTCAATAACAAGAAGACGGGCGATCTAGTCGACACGCGCGCTTCAAGCGAAGTAGCAGTGGCTAAAACTTCAACTATCAAAAACCAGGGGTTCATGGCGGCTCTAGAGACATATAAATAGATGGAAGGACGACCTCGAGGGTGTTGGGGTCGTTCTCCAACCCTAGGATGCACCCCTAATGGGCTCAACTTGATACATAGCCCACGGGCCAAAATAAGGTGGCGCAGCACCGTAGACAGAAAAGGTCTCGGTAGTATTTCGACGTTTCTGGACGATTCTGATAAGATATGGACGTGAGGCCAGATCCATTGGAAAGTAGACCTTAGAAGCTTTCCATGAAGTACACGGGTTTCCATGGTCTAAAGAAACCGAACATGAACTTAAGAGTGAACTTACTTGATGATTTAATTGACGTGCACGGGCATGAGTCATAGGACCTTGTGTAGGTGTAGATGTAGGTGAGGATGTATCGATGGTGTTGATGTCCTCATCACTTTCATACCTTTTTTTTTACATTTGAAACTCATGTTCATGGTCTGTTTTATTCCCAATTGTTGCCCGTGTGAAAGAAAGAAGAGAAATTAAGCCATGTTTCCTGAGAGAGACTGCCTTTCTCTCAGCCCAGCAGTCTTATACTTATAGTCGACTGCTCTATGACGATCTGACCTCTTTCCTAGGCTCTGCTTGCTCGTCTATGCTCCAACCAATTTAGTAAAATAGAAAAAACAATGTTTCCTTGAAAAGTCTAAGAAATAGTAGTAGTAGTAAAAAATGCACGTTTTCCATATATTTCGTTTTATAGGGACCCCTATCTTTATCTCTATCCACAAAGATACCTATCTATATAGAGAGAGATTAATCTAAAAATGGATCTAGACTATCCTCTACCCGGGTAGATATGCCCTATGAGCGACTAGGCCGATCTTTTTTTATATATTTTGGCCACGTCCGTTTCTGCTCCGAAGAAGAAGGTTTGGATCTTTCAATCTTATGTCGTGAGGACATCAACACGACATCAACACCATCGATACGTCCACACTTACGCATGGAGGAGATCAACAAGGAAAGCGATTCGTGCAGGCAGGATTCGGACTGTACAACAGCACCAACTTGTGACAGCCGCCATGACTTCATACGAACTCCGATTTGGGAGTTCTAGTACTTCATTGAAAGCTTATCAAGTCTACTTTCCAACGGATCCAGATGCTGCGTCACCATTTTTGGGCCGAAGGCCCATGAATCAAGTTGGGTCCATTAGGGTCGTGTCCTAGGGTTGGAGAATGACCCCAACACCCCTGTGGTCGTCCTCCCATCCTATTAATACCTTTAGAGCCGCCACAAACAGATTGGGTTTTGTTAGATTAAAGTTAGCATTGCTACTTTACTATGTAATTCCGTGATCGGTTAGATCACCGGTTTGCTCGTCTTCGGAACCCCACCGTTTGTTCTCTTGAATTAAACCTTCATCTTTATTCGCAAATTGAGTTGCTTGTTCATCTTGTTCTTGCTAGTTCTCGATTGCTTACAGGAACAATTACCCTCGAGGTTGGGCTGATCGTGCATCCTCGAGATTGCGAACAGCCTCTGGAGTTGGTGTAACGATTGCTAAAGCGCAACGTCTCTAGACGGTTGTAGTCGGATCACCAACGTCGGTTCATCCAATCGACTTATCCTCTCATCGAAAGATAGGGACACCCATGTTCACATCAATGATTCACCTCCGAATAATGAGTAGGTAGTTTTATCCTTTTGATTCTTATCTTCCTAGTAAACGGGGATCTAGAGAAATAGGTCGAATTACTATATAAAGAAGACTTGTAAACAAAAGGACTTTTTGTTCGAGTAGGAAGATTTCCGTTTTCTCCTTCGCTGTTTTCAATAATAAGAAGTATTTGAAATGAAACAAATTCCTCTTCATTATGTTGTGTTCAGCGAAGGAACTGCCTAAGCATACTTTTGGGGATCCAAACTTCTTTGTTCTTTCAAAGTCTTCTTCTTGCATATAAGAACGCAACTCTTGCAAAAACCAGGATTTGAGTAGTAAGCGGCATCCCCTCTGAGTTGTGAGTAAGCGGAACCATTCTGTTTTTGTTCTTCTCCAGATTCTGACCGGTAGTAATTTGCCTATGATTTTTCCAACTGATATGTCGATATAGAAAGATCTCCTTATTTCTTCACCGCGGGTTCTCGTGTCATTTTCTTGAAGTGATATTAGATCACCGTGGGAAACTTTCAAATGCATAATGGTTATTGATGTGAACGTGGGTGTCCCGATCTTTCGATGAGAGGATAAGTCGATTGGATGGAGCGACGTTGGGATCCGATTACAACCGTCCAGGGATGTTGTGCCTTAGCAATTGTTACACCAACTCTAGAGGTTGTTTGCAATCTCGACGGATGCACGATCAGCCCAACCATGAGGGTAATTGTTCCTGTAAGCAATCAAGAACTAGCAAGAACAAGATGAACAAGCAACTTAATTTGCGAATAAAAAATGAAGGTTTAACTCAGAGAACAAACGGTGGGGTTCCGAAGATGAGTGAACCAGCGATCTAACCGATCACAGGATTATACGGTAAAGTAGCGATGCTAACTTTAATCTAACAAAACCTAATCTGTTTGTGGCGGCTCGTATTAATAGGATGGAGGACGACCATAGGGATACATGGGCCTTCGACCCAACAACGATGTTGCAGCACCTTAAATAGGAAACCTCTTGTCACTAAAATGATGATTGCGGACGATTCCGAGCAGATATGAGTATGAATCTGGATCCTTTGGAAAATAGACTTGATAAGCTTTCCGTGAAGTACTAGAACTCCCAAATCAGAGCTCGTATGAAGTCGTGGCGGCCGTCACAAGTTGGCGCTGTTGTATAGTCTGATTCCAGCCTGCGCGAATCCTTTTCCTTGTTGATCTCCTTCCTTTCCTTGTTGACCTTCTCCATCATTTCTGAGCAACAACAACACGTATGGATCTCCATGGTCTACATAAATTGGAGGCAAACTTAGAAACGAACTCACCTAATAATTAAGTTGACGTGCACGAGCGCGAGTAAGTGGCGGTATAGGTGTGGACGTATCGATGGTGTTGATGTCCTCATCAGCTATTCTCTTTCTTTTTTTTTAGTATAGAGCGGTAAGTTAGTGCTGTTCTAAGGAAGTGGTAGCTGTTCCAGTACACAAAGAAAGGAGATTTGTGTAACCCGAGCTCTTTCATGAAGACGGTGTGGCCAAAGTCAATCCTTTGTGAAAAAAGTCATGTATTTTCGTTGGCTATAGTGATCAGCACAAGGGGTACTGCTGTTATGATCCCCGCATGCGGAAAAAACTCATCTCAAGACATGTCACATTTGATGAAACAGGATTTGCCTCGCTACCCCAAAGCCTCTTCTCGGGGGGAGATACACACACGCGCGATGACTGCTTTGCCACCGCCCACTCTATGTGCTCCGATTAGTGTTCCGACGCCTGGCAGTGCACACGGCTCAGATTCGGTTTACCACGCCCACATCCGCTTCAGACATAAAGGACCATTGATGTCCGGCCCTATCATACTGGAAGTCCATGCTTTTCGTTTTTCTTCTCGTGCGTTAGGATTGAAACCTAAGGTAATTAAGCTACTATCTCTGGAGAATGGTATCCGTTCATTTCTGCCTGTCCATAAGCGTATAAAGGATGAAGTCTAAACGAATGTGCCACTCCCATTATGGTTAAGGCATTTGAGAATATTAGCATTGGGCACTCTAACTCGAAGGAAGAAGCCGAAGCTAGTCCAGTAACTTGAACTCAGGCTATCTACAAAAAAGATGGAGTGTTTATTCTGTTGCTAGTTGGAGATGCATTCACTCCTAAACTAAAGAACTAATTCTACTAAGCTAGCCTCCCGTTATGCGCCAATGCTTGAATAGGACCGTTGACCTTTACCAACCAGTTTCTTATAGTTGACCAAATACAGTTCAACCGATTAAGACAGCAGGGCGGATGTGACTGATGGATTTGAAGAAGGAACTCATTTTTTTTACTGATTCTGACCGTTTACCAAAAGAGCAGTATTGTTCTCTCTTAAGCTCATGTTCAGTTTCTTTAGACCATGGAAACTCGTGTACTCTTGTGTTGATTAGGAACCAAGGAGAAAGCCACCTAGGAGAGGGAGTCGCGCAGGCTGGATTCGGACTGCAGGACAGCACCAACTTCTAACGGCTGCCACGGCTTCATACAGACTCTGTTTTGGACGTTCAAGTACTTCATGGAAATCTTATCAAGTCTACTTTCCAACGGATCTGGCCTCACTTCCATATCTTGTCGGGTTCGTCCAGAAACATCGAAATACTACCGAGACCTTTTCTGCCTACGGTGCTGCGCCACCTTATTTTGGTCCATGGGCCGTGCATCAAGTTGAGCCCATTATGGGCGCGTCCTAGGGTTGGAGAACGACCCCAACACACTCTTGGTCGTCCTCCCATCTATTTATATGTCTCTAGAGCTGCCACGAACAGGTGGTTTTTGATAGATTGAAGTTTAGCCGCCGCTACTTCGCTTGCAGCGCGCGTGTCGATTAGACCGCCCGTCTTCTTGTTATTGGAACCCCACCTCTTGTATTTTCAGATTGAAACTTCATATTTGATTTAGCAATTCAGTGCTTGTTCACCTTGTTCTTGCTTGTTCTACGATTGCTTGCAGGACGAGTGCCCTCGTGGCCGGTTGATCGTGCTCCACAAGTTCGTGCTCACCTTCTGGAATTGGTGTATCGGTCGCTAAGGCGCAACATCGTGGATAGTTGTAGTCAGGCCGAGAACGTCGTTTTCTTCCACCAATCGTAATTACCTTCTCCATCGAAAGATCGGGACCAAACCTCACATCAGATATAAACATGAGTATGGATCCGTTGGAAAGTAGACTTGATAAGCTTTCCGTGAAGTACTAGAACTCCCGAATCGGAGTTCGTATGAAGTCGTGGCGGCCGTCACAAAGTTGGTGCTGTCGTACAGTTCGATTCCAGCCTGCGCGAATCCCTTTTCTTGTTGATCTCCTCCCTTCCCTTGGTGACCTTCTCCATGCGTAGGTGGGCACGTATCGATGGTGTTGATATCCTCATCACTGGAAGATCATTTTGAGATCTTCGAGCATATTCAAGGGTTCAATGTGACTATTGTCACTTCAGCCAATACAAAAGATGAGACTTTACTACTGTGGAGTGGCTTTTTGCTAAAAGATGAGGGGGAAACTAAGTAAGATGTCAGAGAAGCAAAATATACGAGATCACAAACGTAGATTGCTCGCAGCTAAATATGAATTGAGACGAAAGCTTTAGAATTTTTTAACCCGATTTTCTGTCTGATATGTGGGACAAACATCGTTATAAGTTGTCCAAGATGCCAAGAAAGAGTTCAATGGCACGAGTTAGAAATCGAGGTATTTTCACGGGTCGCCCTCATTCCATAGTTGAGTTCTTTCGCATTTCTCGTATCAACCACCAAACCAATAGATCAAAGGTTAGCTCTACAGCTAGTCCACAAGCAAGGGTTGTAGGTCCATTACCATTCGGCTCCCGACCGAAACTAACGGAGTTATCCCAACTCTCGGATAGGAGATGCTAACGGGACAGGAATCGAAGTCCATATTTTCTAAATTCTTAAATGAGAGAGTGAATACCAATACCATACCTAATTCAGATTTGGCTCGCTTAGAACTTGATAGTCTTCTAATGGCAAAATTGGATGAAGATAATCAAGCCAAGCTCGTTCACTTTGAATTGAGGAAGGAAGGGGTAGGGAATACAAAATTTCTTAAGATGATTTGTAGGTTTCTCATAGCAAATAGAGATACCGAGGCCCTCTCCACAACCTAGTAGTTGATGGGTATGGGGAGGGGAAAGAAGAGAGGGTCAGAGGGCTTCTTTCACTTGATTTTGGTTGGTAGGATCCGCCTACAGGCAGGTAACAGGGGTATTAAGATTAGGGGAAAGAACAATTGGGAAATCCCTCTTCTCTCAGTTTCAAAGAGACAAGACACATACGGACTTTAGGGCAATGAGGGAGGAGCCGAGCTGTGTTAGAATTATTTCTAATTATCGTGATGCAGATAAGTCTAATACCACAGAAAGAACAACCAGGACTTTCGAATCCCCAGATAAGAGTTTTTGAGCAGCCATACATATAAGAATCCAACTAATCCGATAAATATAGCACTAGCATTGTATCTTCCAGCACTTCATCCACTCGGACCAAGGACTCTCTCTAGGCTCCCATGAGAAAAAATTACTCGCAGAACATCTCATCTAATAAGCGTTTACGAGAAAAGAAAAAGCAAGCCTAGAGGGGGCAACCTTGAAATAAATCCATCTATCTTCGCTCTACAATGTAATCTTATTGTTAGCCCAAACCTCCATGGGAAAGACCTATGTAGAAAACTCAACGCTTGTCTAGCACGCTATCATCAGAAGAAAACTAGCCTGCAATTGGAGGGGTTGGATCGAATGTAGGGGCACTCCCAAGAGCTGCAATGAAACTAGAAATCAAGACAATGGTGGAACTACAAGAGGCTCTATTATATTAGGAACCTACTTAAGTGATGAGGACATCCCTTCCATGGATATAACTCATTCACCACAAGGACCACTTACTCGAGCTCATGCTCGTCAACTTAATTACCAGGTGAATTCATTCCTAGGTTCATATATTATTGAGAATAGTCTGCTACCTAATGCAAATGATTTAATTGTGATTAGGAAACCTAGGAAAGGACGAAGGAAGGGAACCAAAGTCAAGCAAGAATTCGAGATGGACTCATTCTGGAATCAGATTCGAACTGCTGCGATGGTACCAAGTTCAAACAGGCATAACTTCCTCATACGGACTCCGTTTGGGATGTTATTGCACTTCGTGGAAAGCTTATGAAGTCTATTTTCCAACGGATCTAACCTCATCTTCAAATTCCATCTGAGCCGGCCGTAATCATCAAAATAATCCACATTAGTTCCTGAGTCCGAGTCAAACTGGTGTTGCGCCATCCCCACTTGGACCCATGGGCCTTGTAACCCTAGGCGTGCGTGTGGGCGCCCTGGTCATCTCCCTATTTAGGAGCCGCTGCCTCCCTTGCTAGGACTGGGATTTCGTTGAGTTTAGGTTTAGCCCCTGTGCAAACTTCTGTTCTTCAGTTGTGTCGGACGACCACCTGTCAAGACAGCTTCGTGATCCCAACTTTGTGTTCGCAATACAATTTATGCTTCATTCAAATTTCAATATGAGATTGCCTACGTCCTATTCTTGCTAGTTCTTCTATTGCTTGCAGGAATTGAACTTTGTGTTCAGGTTAATCTCGCCACCAGCGAGGTCAATAACATCTCGGAGTTGGTTCAGCGATTGCTAAGGCGCAAGCGACGTCGTGCGTTTGTAGTCGGATTGCCAGGGTCATCTCCACCAACAAATCGATAGCTATCAGTCTCATCGAAAGATCGGGCACCTCGTCCCCATCACTAAGCGTTTAGGAATAATAAGTGAAGTAAAAGGCGCGGAGCGGTTACTCACGATGGAAAGAAATAAATCGAATCTAGAAAGACGCGTTCTACCTATGACTGCCATTTGTTCGCTTTTATCTATCGTATTGGATAGAATTCAAGTCCCTTATCATATTCATCTATTTCCTCTTCTTTCAGTCAAGTTGACCTCGGATTCTAAAGGGCATAAGCAAAGAAGTTATCAAGCTTTTGGGATAGCAAGTTATTTCTAGGGTAAAGGCAAACAAGCTAACAGTCTAAGGTTAAGTCCCTATAGTTTGAATAGTCCCATTGCTCCTGCCTTCTGCCGACCTGCGGCCTTATCATAGTAGCCCTTTTTTCTTGCTAGCGAGATAGTTACTACGAGGTTTGCATTAGGAGAATGGGAATAACGATCCTTTATATGATACGGACAGCGAAGAGAATAGACTGCTACATACTAAAGTTGATTATTCGTAGATTTTTACCTTCTTGGAAAATAGGAATGGGGATTGGCAGGGCATCTACTATCAACTAGTTACATGGGCACCGGTGATACACCCCAGGATACCTTACCTATTTAGACATTTAAGCCTCGCTGCACGCCTTCCCAACGAGCCAAAACTGCCTAGTGATGTGACCATGACACGTATGGATACAACCATTGCTCACATCATATATCAACAAGGAAAGGGTGGAGATCAACAAGGAAAGGGATTCGCGCAGGCTGGATTTGGACTGCAGGACAGCACCAACTTGTGACGGCCACCACGACTTCATACGAATCCGATTTGGGAGTTCTAGTACTTCACGGAAAGCTTATCAAGTCTACTTTCCAACGGATCTAGATTCATGCTTATATCTGATGAGGACATCCCTTCCATGGATACAACTCATTCACCACAGGGACCACTTACTCGAGCTCGTGCTCGTCAACTTAATTACCAGGTGAATTCATTCCGAGGTTCATATATTATTGAGAATAGTCCACTACCTAATGCAAATGATTTAATTGTGATTAGAAATCTGGGAAAGGATGAAGGAAGGGACCAAGTCAAGCAAGAATTCGAGATGGACTCGTTCTGGAATCAGATTCGGACTGCTGCGATGGTACCAAGCTCAAACGGGTATAACTTCCTCATACGGACTCCGTTTGGACGTTCTTGTACTTCATGGAAAGCTTATGAAGTCTACTTTCCAACGGATCCAACCTCATCTTCAAATTTCATCCGAGCCGGCCACAATCATTAAAAAAATCTATGTTGGTTCCTGAGTCCAAGTCAAACGGGTGCTGCACTGATGGGAGACATGGCCCGATCTTTCGATGACATTGATAACTATTGATTGGTGGGTTGGAGATGACCCTGGCAATCCGACTACAAACACACACATCACTGAACCAACTCCAAGATGTTATTGACCCCGCTGGCGGCGAGATCAACCTGAACACAAAGTTTAATTCCTACAAGCAATCGAAGAACTAGCAAGAATAGGACGTAGGCAATCTGCATTAAAATATGAATGAAGCATAAATTGTATTGCGGACACAAAGTGGGATCCCGAAACTGTCTTGACAGGTGGTCGTCCGACACAACTGAAGAACAGAAGTTTGCACAAGGGCTAAACCTAAACTCAACGAAATCCAAGTCGTAACAAGGAGGCGGCGGCACTTAAATAGGGCGACGACCAGGGAGGGACGTACCATGCGCACGCCTAGGATTACAAGGCCCATGGGCCCAAGTGGGGATGGCGCAGCACCCGTTTGACTCGGATTTAGGAACCAACATGGATTGTTTTGATGATTGTGGCCGGCCCGGTAGGAATTTGAAGATGAGGTTAGATCCGTTGGAAAGTAGACTTCATAAGCTTTCCATGAAGTACAAGAGCATCCCAAACGGAGTCCGTACGAGGAAATTATGCCCGTTTGAACTTGGTACCATCACAGCAGTCCGAATCTGATTCTAAAACGAGACCATTTCGAATTCTTGCTTGACTTGGTCCCTTTCCTTCATCCTTTCCCAGATTCCTAATCACAATTAAATCATTTGCATTAGGTAGCAAACTATTCTCAATAACATATGAACCTAGGAATGAATTCACCTGATAATTAAGTTGACGAGCACAAGCTCGAGTAAGTGGTCCTTGTTGTTGTCGTGAATGAGTTGTATCCATGAAAGGGATGTCCTCATCATCCTCCCCTTCTTGCATTTGAGTCGTCCTCGACTCAAGTTCATCTTCTTCTCCCAAATATGGCTTTAAATCTGCAATATTAAATGTGGGGCTAACCCTGAATTCTACAGGCAGATCAAGCTTATATGCATTATCATTAATCTTAGCTAACACCTTGAATGGACCATCAGCTCTAGGCATCAACTTAGACTTTCGCAAATCAGGAAATCTGTCTTTACGCAAATGCAACCATACAAGATCACCCGGTTCAAAAGTTAAACTCTTTCTACCCTGACTACCAGCAATCTTATACTTAGCATCATGCGCTCTATGTTTTCTTTAGTTGTTTCATACAATTTAAGGACAAATTCAGCACGCTTCTTAGCATCTAAATTCACTTTTTTAGAAATAGGGATAGGCAATAAATCAATAGGAGTACGAGGAGTAAAGCCATATACGACCTGAAAAGGGTTCATCTTTGTGGTAGAGTGCAGCGATCGATTGTAAGCAAATTCTACATGTGGTAGACATTCTTCCCACATCTTCAAGTTTTTCTTCAAGATAGCCCTCAACATAGTTGATAGCGTGCGGTTGACAACCTCAGTTTGTCCATCTGTTTGGGGATGACAAGTAGCTTGGTGCCCAATTTCGCCCACAACGTGCGCCAAAAGTGACTCAAAAACTTCGCATCTCGATCTAAAACAGTGGTATTGGGCACTCCATGTAGTTGAACAATCTCTCTGAAAAACAGATCAGCAACATTTGTAGCATCATCGCTCTTATGACAAGGTATAAAATATGCCATTTTAGGAAATCTATCGACTACAACAAAAACACTATCTCTCCCCTTCTTCGTTCGAGGTAATCCTCAAAACAAAGTCCATTGAAATATCCTCCCAAGGCACGGCTAGTACAGGAAGAGGCATATATAACCATTGCTCACATCATATATCAACACAGAAAAGGGTGGAGATCAACAAGGAAAGGGAATTCGCTAGGCTGGATTTGGACTGCAGGACAGCACCAATTGTGACGGCCGCCAGACTTCATACGAAACTCCAATTTGGGAGTTCTAGTACTACGAAAAGCTTATCAAGTCTACTTTCCAACGATCTAGATTCATGCTTATATATCTGCTCAGATCATCTTGTAATTGTCTTTTAGTGACAAGAGGTCTCATGTTTAAGGTGCTGCATCACCGCTTTTGGGCCGTAGGCCCATGGTATCAAGTTGGGTCCATTAGGGACGCGTCCTAGGGTTGGAGAAGACCCCCAACACCCTGTGGTCGTCCTCTCCATCCTTATTAATACCTTTAGAGCCGCCACAAACAGATTGGGTTTTGTTTAGATTAAAGTTTAGCCATTGCTATTTTTCCGCGGTAAAGCCGTGATCGGTTAGATCACCGTTTTCCTATTACAGAACCCACCTTATCCTTTGCTATTCAAATTCTTATTTGCAATTAGATGCTTTTTATCTTGTTCTTGCTCGTTTCTTCGATTTGCTTGGAGGAATAAGGTTGATCTAACAACGGCACGATCAACAACCTCGGAGAGGTGATCGATTGCTAAGGCGCAACAACATAAACGTCTCGTACGGTTGTAGTCGGGTCGTCAACGTTTCTCCAAATCGTACTTATCTTCAACTCACCGAAAGATCAGGCCACCCCTGCTCCTATCACCTAGGTCGGCTTAGGAACTATACTACAAACTAGTTTTGTATAGAAAACCCAGAAATACCCATATTCCTTAACCTTCGCGAAGAAGTTCGTTAGCTGCCCCTATGTCATACTCCTAAAGAAGTTGTAATAAAATGTGCTTGATCCAGGTCCGCGGCAATAAAATAGAATAAATGAGCTTTTGTATCTTTCCTCCCCAAAGCCTTAAGAGGCACTCCCGAAAGCTGTATTACTTGGTTACTGAGCTAGGTGCACAGTCGTCAGAAACCTTGGAAGAAAAAAATCCAGAAAAAGAAAAAGGATGAAAATTTATGGAATGTAGTGCTAGCCAACGACCCGCATGGACCTTGGGATGGCTTCTAAATAAGGGATAAGATTGGTTTTTTTAGTTGGATGTGCTATTTAGATTCTATTCAATTGACATCAGTATTGTAAAGCTTATACAAAGGCCGCCAGGCTTTCTTGCAAACCTCGATCCAGCTACAGCTGGCAAGTTTAGGCAATGCACGCTTTTCTATAAGCTTCTTAACTCGGTAAAACTTCTTCTGGCATCTGAGCTTTCTGTGTATACATTTGCTAACAGCACAGAATTCCCAAGAGTCTTCCCCGCCAAAAGAGAGCACGCCCAACTCAGCATACTTGATACGGGGAGCGCCGACCTTCTCGACGTTAGAATCTGGATACACCGTGCAATCTCATGAATTGGATGAACAACACGCTACCCGTGCAACACCTCGAATTCGCACAACCACACGCTTTGATAGATTGATCCACTGGACCCAGCAAGGGTGGACCTATTGAACCCCTCAATTCCCTGGAAGGAAATCAAGAACAATCGTTGGCAGAACTCCCAATTCCCCTCTCTAATTGGCGGCGGTGCACAAACCCTAGGAGAAGAACAAGAGCAATGTTTGCATCTGAATAAACGTGGTCATCTTGGTTTGGTCGAGTACATGGACATATATACATCCCTAACACTTGGAAACAAACTAGACTCAATCTGATAACTACAGATTACATGACGGGCTGATTGTTTCGATCATTGCGGCTTAACCATAGCGAATCTGGTGGACCTGAGTACAATCTAGATCGGGCTCGATGTCAGCTTTCCAACAAGTACAAACGTCGAAATTGGAGTCCGTATGAGGGCGTTTGGCTGAATTAATTTGGACTGCTCCAACGGCCAATCCGAGTCCGAGTTGGGCCAAATCTGAATTTGCTTCTATTTCCTTGTGAGGGAGGTTGATTCGTGTAGGCCTTTCAGGTAAGTCCTCCTCCAAAAACTTTTGTAATAGCGGGAAAAAAAAACCCCATCTTCCCATTAAGCATTGGACCAATATGAATAGATCTTGCGTCAACTCCGTGCAAATAGTCAGGCTTGCCGTCAAGGTTGATGCAGACGTTCACCGTGCTTTCCATGCATCGATCTGGACGCCGCACTAAACTAGCGTTGGGCCAGCAAGCTCCTCCTCTCGTTTTCCAATCTCCAATGATTGCAAACTCCTCAACCTAAGCAACAAGCAAGGTACAACTATTAGGAAGCAAAACTATTCTCACGGATATCATAATTAAAAGTAACTTAGGAAACAGATCACCTTGTTTTGAATTTCCTGTGCACGTGCTCGGTGATAGGTCCTCTATATGATTGTTGACACTTGGATCTGGAGCAGCAGTAGTTAATGCAAGAAAGTTGAGGAGTAGCTATCCTCATCAAGTAGTCCACATGGCCTATTTCCCGCACGCACCACGATCGAAGGTTTTACCCTATTTTACTATCCCCAGTCGATCTCTTTGGACATAGACTAAATGAGATTTACTATGACGTCGAGATTGACGCGAAAGACTGCATGAAAATTGAGCCTTTCTCTCCAACTTACGTTATCTTCCGCACTAGGCCTTGATGAGCTGAAGCTCCATGTCATGACTTAAATAAAGCAAGGGAGTCTCATCCAGTTCATACGTCTTCTCTTACTATCTAGGATCAAGGCTCTCTTCTCTGTGTCTACCAATAAAAAACGACTTTGAAGGCGTATGTGCGATCGTGTGTTCTCCGCCATCTCACATTTTGCGCCTCCTTCTTTACTCAGCATTAGCCTGTAGAGCATAGCAAACAAGGTATAATGCGGTCTGAGCAATGAGCTCATCCAGAAATTATAAACATTATACATCACTACACGCCCTTCGCTAGCCCCATTCGTTTTCTTGTTTTCTGATAGCTTTAGCATTTCAAATGCATATTCTCGGTAAGTAACAGAGTCAAGTCTCTGAGGAGATTCTGCCTCAGCTCCTTCACTAGTCTGCTGCGTTATCCTCCCTTTGGCTATAAGCTTATAAAGCATGCTAAACACCGATTAGGCGTGACTACCTCAAAAAGTATAGCCTAGCCCAGTCTGGACTTGACTGAGAACTCGCGATCCTTCTTCCTCATGCCAAGCCCCCTATGGGAAGAACAAAACCCTTGCCTATCAGTCTCTCGTGCAAAAAGAGAAAGCTGTCCTTCCCGTGAAAATTGGAGTTCTTTTTTGTATCTGAGTAGTAGAATTTCTATAAAATAGAAGATTTCGTTGTAGAAGTCTAAAAAAGTAAGTACTTTAAGTTACTGCACAACCTAGATTCTGACTCTACATATACAAAGTCAATTTTGTTTTCTTAGTCAAGATATTAATGCCAATGAAAAATTAAAGAACCGATCTCCAAGAATATTACATAAGGATTCATAGATAATAAGCTATCCAGACCTGCGAGTTACCGATTAGGCATAAATCCATCTGCTTTATTATCGCAGCCCGGCGGGGAGAATACCGATTTTAAGAAGTCGTTCACACTGCAATTCAAAATTTAAAAGAAATTCTAGTAATGTTCCAATTTTCTGCAATTTTGTAGCCTATGACTGGAATTCACTTTTTTCTCCTGTTCATTTAACAATAGAAAGAGAAAAAAGGATTCAAAGAACTTGAATGTAAGTTTCGGCAAAGAAGTGCTGTCCCAATTCATACCAAAAAAAAAAGGAGCACCGGATCATCCAGAAAACCGGAAAACAGTTCCTCCTCACTCCAAGACGGGCACGATCGCTTCTTTAGTTAGAGCTAATCTAAATAAAAATTAGATCTTCAAGCAATACACTCTCTTCCCTTATATAGGGGTTACAGGGTATGCTCCTTCCAAGAGGAAAGTGGGCATTCTCATACTCTCT